>MCJB01051985.1:70108-177571 GCA_002018475.1 Nicotiana obtusifolia
GAGCATGGGGAGTTTGGCATATATTCCAGTTGGAGAGAGACCTCTCGCAGTCGATGTCCAGACCTTGGCCGATAGATTTGTGAGATTAGACATCTCGAAATCCAATCGGGTATTGGCTTGCGTGGTTTCTCGGTCTTCGTTATACGATCGCATCAGGGAGCGTCAGTATGACGATCCCCATTTGCTTGTCCTGAAGGACAGAGTCCAGCATAATGATGCTGAAGATGTGACCATCGGCGACGATGGAGTGTTGAGGATGCAGGGCCGGATTTGTGTACCCAATGTGGATGGGCTCCGAGAGTTGATTCTGGAGGAGACCCATAGCTCACGGTATTCCATTCATCGGGGTGGCGCAAAGATGTACCAGGATTTGAAGCAACATTATTGGTGGAGAAGGATGAAGAAGGATATTGTGGGATTCGTAGCTCGGTGTCTCAACTGTCAGCAAGTAAAATATGAACATCAGAGGCCGGGTAGTTTGCTTCAGCAGATAGCTATTCCCGAGTGGAAATGGGAGCGGATCACTATGGACTTTGTTGTTGGACTCCCACGGACTTTGAAGAAGTTCGATGCTGTTTGGGTGATTGTGGATCGGCTTACCAAGTCCGCACTTCATTCCTATGTGTACTACCTATTCTTCAGAACGGTTGGCAAGGATTTATATCCGAGAGATTGTCCAGTTGCATGGTGTTCCAGTTTCTATCATTTCAGATAGAGGTACGCAGTTCACTTCGTAGTTTTGGAAAGCCGTGCAGAGGGAGTTGGGTACTCAGGTGGAATTGAGCACAACTTTTCATCCTCAAACGGATGGGCAGTCAGAACGTACCATTCAGATACTAGAGGACATGTTGTGTGCATGTGTTGTTGATTTCGGAGGTTCATGGGATGAATTTCTACCGCTTGCAGAGTTCGCTTATAACAATAGCTATCAGTCAAGTATTCAGATGGCTCCGTATGAGGCTTTGTATGGGAGGCGGTGTAGATCATTGGCTGGTTGGTTCGAGCCCGGCGAAGCTAGGCTATTGGGGACTGACTTGGTTCAGGATGCTTTAGAGAAGGTGAAAATAATCCAAGAGGGGCTCCGTACAGCACAGTCGAGGCAAAAGAGTTATGCTGATAGGAGGGTTCGAGATGTGTTTTACATGGTTAGCGAGAAGGTCTTGCTGAAGGTTTCGCCCATGAAAGGTGTTATGAAATTCGGGAAGAAAGGGAAATTAAGTCCTCGGTTCATTGGGCCGTTTGAAGTACTTCGGAGAATCGGGGAGGTGGCTTATGAGCTTGCTTTTCCACCCAGTCTGTCGAGTGTTCACCCAGTATTTCATGTTTCTATGCTCCGGAAGTATATTGGGGACCCGTCTCATATTTTGGACTTCAGCACGATTCAGTTGGATGATAATTTGACCTATGAGGTGGAGCCAGTGGCGATTTTGGATCGTCGGGTTCAGAAGTTGAGGTCCAAGGAGATAGCTTCAGTGAAAGTTCAATGGAGAGGTCGGTCCGTGGAGGAGGCTACTTGGGAAACCGAGTGGGAGATGCAGAGCAGATACCCTAACCTATCTGAGACTTCAGGTATGTTTCTAGACTCATTCAAGGACGAACATTTGTTTAAGTGGGGGAGAATGTGACGACCCAGCTAGTCGTCTCGTGAGTTACCGCTCCGTTTTCCCTATTTCTGCTTTATTATGCTTCGTTATCCGTATTTTATGTAATCACGTTGAATGGTTTGCGTTCGGAGTAGATTTGGTAAGAAATGAAACACTTAGTCTCTTTTAAGAAGGTTTAAGTTGTAAAAGTCAACCGGATGTTGACTTATGAGTTAGAGGGCTCGGATGTGAATTCTGACGATTCGATTAGATTCTGGAGATGATTTATGACTTAGGAGTGTGATCGGAATTGGTTTTGGAGGTCCGGTGTAAAATTAGGCTTGAATTGGTGGAGTTAGTATTTGGCGATTTCCGGTTGTTAGGCGAGAATTTGATCCGAGGGTCGGAATGGAATTCCGAGAGTTGCAATAGCTTCGTATGGTGATTTCGGACTTAGGCGTATGTCCGAATTTGAAATTGAAAGTCTGTAGGACAATTCAACGCATTTTGGCGAATGTTGGAAAATAGAAGATTTTTGGAAAAGTTTGACCGAGGAGTTGACTTTTGATATCGGGGTCGGAATCCAGTTCTGAAAATCTTCATAGGTCCGTTATGTCATTTATGACTTGTGTGAAAAATTTTGGGTTTAGATCAACACAGCGATTTAGAGGATTTTGAAATCCTTAGGCTTGAATCCGACTTGAATTGGGTGTTGAGAGGTTGTTTGAGCGTTCCGAAGGTTGGAACAAGTTTGAATGATGTTATGGACTATGTTGGCGTGTTTGGTTGAGATTCCAGAGGCTTCGGGTGAGTTTTAGGTGGTTAAACGGACTAATTCATCGTTGGAAAAGAAAGTTGCAGAAAATCAGGTGTCGAGAATGCGGTCGCATTTCTCTTATGTGGACCGCATATCTCTCCAAGAGATCGCAAACCCAGGCAGGTTCTTGGGCAAAGTTCATGTCAGAAACGCGGTAGGAAATGCTGACTGCATATCTAACATGCAAACCGCATATCTGACATCAAGACCGCATATTGGGACAGAATTTTTGGACAAAAGTCTACGTCAAGAATGCGGTCGAAATGCGGACCGCAAACCTGAAATGCGGACCGCAAACCATGCTTCATGTTGAAATTGCGGTGAAGGCTAGGGCCGCTTTTGCGGTGGCCACGTCGAATATGCGAACCGCATATCTGTTCTGCGACAGATATGCGATCGCATATAAGGCCGGACAGGGATGTTTTTGTCCCGATTTTTGACCCCTTTATAAATAGAAATTAGTGCTATTTGCCATGCAAAGCCATTTTCCGTTACCCACCAAGAGAAACACTTCCAAACACCATAAAATCACAACAAATCAACCTCATAACTATATCCAAAAGAGATTTTCTTGAACAAATTCTTAAAGAAGGGGGTTTTGACCATCTTGAACATAATTGGAGCTAGGGAACTCGGATTGAAGCGAAATCTTGAAGGATTTTTGGAAGATTTTCGATAGAAACATTGGGGTAAGTGTTCTTAACTCAATCTTGGTCAAATTACCCAAACCTATTGCCATTCTAGTATGTAATTGGTGATTTAAGTTGGAGAAAATTGTAGAAAACCCTTGAGTTAGATTTTTAAGACTTAGAGGTCGAACCGATGTCGGAACTCGATAAATCTTGTATGGTTGAACTCTTGGGAAGATAAGGAACCCGTTGAGGTAAAAAATTATTGAATTTCGAGAAGTGGGCCCCGGGCTCGGGTTTTTGCTAATTTTGGGATTTCTTAGTATTTATTGATTGTTTTCGCGTGGGCTTTGTTCCCTCAACATATTGTGATGTAATTGTTCTGAATTTGGATAGATTCGACGCACGTGGAGGCCAATTCGAAGGTTAAAGGTGTCGTGGGCTAGGAATTTAGCCGGTTCGAGGTAAATAGTGATTGTAAATGATGTCCTCAGGGTTCGAAACCCCGGATTTGCACATTGTAGTGCTATATTGAAGTGAGGGACACGCTCGATGATGAGTGTGGGGTCGTTTACTACTGGGACTGTGACTTGGTCCGTCCCGATTGATGATTTTTACTACATATATGATTGAAACCTACTTGATATCATCATGTTTTGGGTTGATTGCAATATTTGGGCTTCGTGCCAATTGTTTGAACCCTCCGGGGATTTTTATCACTATTTCCTCACTATTTGTACTTATTACTTGAACTCAGTCATGTTGTTTCTACTGTTGTACAAATCAGCCACTTTTTACTCAATTTTGAGATTTACACAATATTTGAAATGATGTTTGGGCTGAGAAGTACTGTTTTACTATGCCCGAGGGGCTTGTGATGATTTTCTGATTGAGTGCGGCCGAGGGCCAGGCGTGAGGTTTTACTAAGAGATATGAGGCCGAGACCTGAGATACTGTATATACGCCACGAGGTGGCTTGATTGATATGAGGCCGAGGGCCTAGATGTATGCCACGAGGTGGCTTGATATAGCGCTTGGGCCGTAAGGGGCCCCTCCCGGAGTCTGTACACCCCACTGAGCGCAGGGTACCCAAAGATAATACAGTTGGTAACAATGACAATTGTAGGTTACGGTTGGTAACAATGACAACCGGTTACCAGATATATTACAGTTGGTAATAATGACAACTGTAGGTTACGGTTGGTAACAATGACAACCGGTAACCAGAGCTGTGAGATTGATACTGAGCCCAGGAATATTACAGTTGGTAACAATGACAACTGTAGGTTACAGTTGGTAACAATGGCAACTAGTAACCAGAGCTGGGAAGATTTTTAAATGATTTCTTACTGATTTACTGTTTTCAAATAATGATTTACTGCTTCATTATGCATTGCCTTGTGCTTTACGTGTTTCCTTAATTTCAGTCATTATTTATATGTGCTACTCACTGAGTTGGAAGTACTCACATTACTCCCTGCACCATGTGTGCAGATTCAGCGTTATTGACCCCGCTCCGAGGCATTGACTACGATTGTCAGAGCGGTGACTCAGAGAGTACGAGGTAACTGTTGGCGTCCGCAGCCCCGTATCTCTTTATATTGTTACTTCCACTTTCTCCAACTAATTGTGCCAGAGATATTTTAATAGAAATTTTGTTATTAAGATTTCATTAGTTGCTCGTGACTTTTTGACACCCCGGTTTGGGCTGTAGTCGGGATGGTTCACTATGTTTTTCCGCAAATGACTGCTATTAAACTATGTTGTGTTGTTCTCTTGTTAAATTAACTGCTTAAAATGAGTTATGGTTCGAATTGGCTGGCCTTGCCTTCACGAGAGGCGCCATCACGATCGGGTTTGGGATTTGGGTCGTGACACTATATCCCCAAATCACTTATTTCATTTTCAAGCATCTTTATAGATTATCAACAATAATACATTTCAATCAAGACCTTAGGTACACATATGAGCAATTAAGAGTCTTTAGCATATTGTGTTTTTCTCACACAATTCCGCATACTAGCTTTCATTTTAAACATGACTCAAAATCACAAGATTATAATACGCAACCCATATTTTGAACATATATCTTTTGACATAAGGCTCATTCAGAATAGTCAAGTTTATAAGGGATAAACCGGAATATAGGAATTAGGAACTTGAGCCAACCATACTTGAAACTTACGAGAACATTATGGAATTTGATTCTAAGAGAGTAGCTTGGCCAACATACCTTGTTTGAGCTTTCCTTAAGTTACAACAACATCCCAAAAATTCTAGCAATAACAATCTATAGGAAGATAGCGATAATCAGATAATAATTAGAAGGATTCACATGGTGTAACTCTCTTAGGAATTCTGTCAAACACATAGTATGAAAAATAGACTATAAAGCTCTATAATGGTAATCCCTTCCTACCTCAACCAATTTCAACAATAAACTACCCAAACTAGTTCGTTAACCTTACATACTACAAGCTATTGACACATGCATGGCCTATTCCGACTCCATAACCTAATTAAACCTATAACAATTGCATGAAGATTTTAGGACAAGGTCTTACCCGGGTAGATGGTGGTCTAGTGAATGGCTTCTTGATTCTTGAAGATTGGTACACAATCGGATGATTAGAATGCTAGCTTTCCTCCTTCTCTCTCTAAAATTCTCTCACCTTTCTCTAAAATCATTAGATAATTGCCTCCAAAATAAGCCCCAAAGTCTATTTTATCAAAATGTGGTCGGGTAATAAAAATATGACAATGGACCCTTCGAAATCAGGTTTGCGGTCACAGAACAGGTATGCGTTCGCCTAATGGACCGCGAAAGTGAAGCTCAAAAACTGGTAATGGTCTGGACAGTTCTGCAACTAGTCTGCGGTCCGTAGACCACTTATGCGATCGCAGAATCGACCGTAGAATGACCCAAAAAAATTCTTCAAGCCAAAATTGGGACGAAAATATGGACCACGAAACTACTATTTGATCGCATAATGGACAATAAAACGACCTTTAACATTCAACAAACTCCCTGCTCAACTCTGCGATGATTATGCGGACCACAAAATGATTTTTGGTCGCAAAACAGACCGCAGAATTGCCTTCTTCTGCCAAAAATCGCGAAGAATTTCTACAATCCTCAAACATATAAGCCTACCTTGGCACCACAAAAATTGAATCCCTTGGCGAAATTTTACAGGGCCTTACACTTGTAATCATGAGATATCTATTCTTTTTATTGATATTTGATTTGGATTATCTGAATTATTTTGGGTAAACCCTAGAAAATGCAAAATCCGATTTTGGCCATATTGCTGGTGTTTTCGGAGGTCAACGAACTTGACGGATCCATTGAGTCGAAATTTGGCGGGTCCATCGGGAACGACGTGGTGAAAATAACGCACTAATATTAGTGAATCATGTTGTTGTTCGGCCTTTCGAGATCGTTTGATGGTGTTTTGGACGTTTTTCAATTTTCTGAATTTTTTTTTAGTATTTTCAATTCGTTTTTAATTCAACGGTGGTTGGGGGAGTCACCCTGGTCTCCATGAATAAATACTAGTGATATAATGGGTTTACACATTGGCTATTAGTAAATAAACCTGTTGTTGTATTGAATTCAATAATAGAGGTGTAGGATTTGACTAGGTCGTACAAAGTGTACTTGATATTGTGTGATAATATAATCAATGCTCAACTCTGCGATGATTATGCGGACTGCAAACGGTTTTGCGATCGCGAAACAAATCGCAAAATTGCCTTCTTCTGCCAAAAACCGCAAAGAATTTCTACAATCCTCAAACACATAAGCCTACCCTAGCACCACAAAAGTTGAATCCCTTGGCGAAATTTTACAAGGCCTTACACTTGTAATCATGAGATATCTATTTTTTTTATTGATATATGATTTGGATTATCTGACTTATTTTGGGTAAACCCTAGAAAATGCAAAATACAATTTTGACCATATTGCTGGTTTTTTCGGAGGACAACGAACTTGACGAATCCATTGAGCCGAAATTTGGTGGGTCCATCGAGAGCGACGTGGTGAAAAAAACGCACTAATATGCAGTGAATCATGTTGTTGTTCGGCCTTTCGAGGTCGTTTGGATGGTGTTTTGGACGTTTTTCAATTTTTTGAAAAATATTTTGAGTAATTTTAATTCGTTTTTAATTCAATGGTGGTTGGGGGAGTCACCCTGGTCTCTATGATTAAATACTAGTGATATAAAGGGTTTACACATTGGCTATTAGTAAATAGACCTGTTGTTGTATTGAATTCAATAATAGAGGTGTAGGATTTGACTAGGTCGTACAAAGTATACTTGATATTGTGTGATAATATAATCATTTTGTAAGAAAGTGAAATCCTCTGTTTGACATCCTGGATGACTACTGATTGGTGCGTTTTGCATATTTGTGGATAAAAAATATATCTCAAAGTTTTGTATATGTTTTCATGGCCTACGTGGTTACTAGTCTTGGATTTTCGATGAAAAATTTTGTTCTTTGGTTGGAGGTTGTAATTAAGTGAAATATGACGGTATTTTTTTATGAGTTTTATATTATTGGCATGGCTTTTAAGTTGTGGTCCATAGTCTGCCGTAAAATAACTTTATGAGCTACATGTATCATCACTCGTAAATTGAGAATTTTGTGAGTAATAAATAGTTACCGCTAAAGTAGTTTGTTTATTTGAATTCATGAAAAATTCTTAATAATTTGTACATGTGAAATTATGTCTATTAATGGACTAAGCATTATGATTAATAAGTACGATCCACAAAATGGTGTATTAATTTGAGTTATTAAAATCTGCTTAATGTACCATGTGAAAATTATCCTTGATAAATCTACATTAGTGGTCGAGGTTCTTAACTAGAAAAGGAGTTTTTAACTTTGAGTACAAGTGAGACCAACTCCACCCATGAGAGGAGATATTGGGGTTTTCATCGAACGGGAGAAAATATAATATCATAGGTTCTTGTGTATTTAATAAAAGGATAATTTATGCAAAACTATATATTATGTATCCTAGAAATAGGAAGTACATAATATATGCCTTGAGTTTATAGTATAATTATAAGGAGAATGGAAATCAATATCATATCTATTTTAATTCATGAAACTGCTTAAAACGGTTATTCTCCGAGTTTTGTTACAGACTGGTGGTGATGAATTTGACGAACTCCGATTGACCTGAAACTTGGTAGGTTCATCAAAAGTGATCCAGTGAGAAAAACTTATCACTATGCAGCGAATCATGCTATTTTTTGGAATTTTGAGATCGATTAGATGGGTTTCCAATTAGTTTATTAAATTGAATTTTTTATAAATATGAAAAATTATTCATTATACATCGGCTATATTTGTGTTAAATCTGGAACATGATGACAAATGATGATTTAACTTAATACGATATATAGAAAGAAGGCAAGTCACATGGATTTAATACTAAACGTCAATAATAATTTATTCGAATTGCTCTAGTTTTTTGGCGATCGTAAATTTTACAATCTTCAAATGACCTGAAATTTGGTATGATCATCGGGAACAATCAATTAAGGAGAACTCAATGCTTTGCAGTGAATAACATCGTATTTTGACGATTCAGGATCGTTTAGATGAGTTTTTTTGAAGATTTGGTGGATTAAAATGTGATTTATATACGAAAAGTCATTCTTTCTATCATTTTATTTATGTCTAATCTGGAACAAGATAACACATGTTGATTTGACATGAATTGGTATATGATAAGAATGTAGGCCATATTATAAATTCTTAAAAAATGCTTAAAATGGCAATTTCCCAAATTTGGTCGCAGTTTTGGAGATTGTGATTTTAACTGTCTCCGATTGATATGAAATTTGGTAGGTTTATCAAAAATAACCCAATGATCAATACTCACTGTTGTGCAGATAACACCGTTAATTTTAGCATTTTAAGACTGTTTGGATAAGTTTGAGCATTTGTTTTTGAATTATGAAACTTAATCCTTAGAGAAGATTTCGTGGTTGTGATCAAGTGGTGATAGGAATTAACCCCTAGAGTATCCATTTCACGACCCGAATCCCAAACTCGGTCGTGATGGCGCCTCTCGTGAAGACAAGGCCAGCCAATTCGAACTATAACTCGATTTAAGCAGTTAAGACAGTACTTACATATTTTAATAACAGCAAATTGCGGAAACATAGCTAACCATTCCGACAACAGCCCAAACCGGGGTGTCACAATGTCATGAGCAACTAATGAAATCCTAATAATAAGATTACTATTACAATATCTCTAGCACAACCGTTTGAAAAAAAGGTGGAAACAACAAGATAAAAGAGATACGGGATTGCAGACGCCAACAACTACCTCGTAGTCTCTGAATCACCGCTTTGACAGTCGTAGTCAATGCCTCGGAGCAGAATCAATAACGCCTGAATTTGCACACATGGTGCAGGGAGTACTGTGAGTACTTCCAACACAGTGAGTAATAATCATAAATAATGGCGGAAAGCAGAAACCACACACAAAGCACAGGGCAATCCAAATTGAAGCAATAAAATATCATTCGCAACAGAAAATCAGTGAAAAAAAATCCATGTCAAAACTCTTTCAACAGGTGAAACATGTCAGTCTTTCAAGTACTAATGTGAAGTAGAAGAAAACATTTAAAACAGCCCCTCGGGCTTAGTATCTTTTAAAAACACGCCCCTCGGGCAATATCATAAAAACAGTATCAGCCCCTCGGGCATATCACATGGTACAACATCGGCCCCTCGGGCTCATAACATCATTCAGCCCCTCGGGCTATAATTCACATCACAATGGGTACCCTATGCTCACTGGGGGTGTACAGACTCCGGGAGGGGCCCCTTACGGCCCAAGCGCTATATCATATCTCGTGGCGGCGTGCCACCCAATCCCATTTATATCATATCTCGTGGCGGCGTGCCACCCGATCGCATTTATATCATATCTCGTGGCGGCGTGCCACCCATTTATATCTTATCTCGTGGCGGCGTGCCACCCGATCCCATTTATATCATATCTTGTGGCGGCGTGCCTCCCGATCCCACTTACATCATATCTCGTGGCGGCGTGCCACCCGATCCAATTTACATCATATTTAAAATGTCATTTAAATTTCAAAACTAAGTAAAATGGCTGAGTTATTAAACAGTGGAAAATAAAATGACTGAGTTAAAGTAATGAATCAAAATAGTGAGGAAACAGTGATAAATACCCCCGAAGGGTTCAAATAACCGGCACGAAGCCCAAATATGGCAATCAGCCGAAATCATGATGATATCAAATAAGTTTCAATCAAATATGTAGTAAAATCATCAATCGGGACGGACTAAGTCACAATCCCCAGTAGTAAACGACCCCACGCTCATCATCGAGCGTGAGCTCACCTCAATATAGCACTACGATGTGCAATCCGGGGTTTCAAACCCTCAGAACATCATTTACAATCACTACTCACCTCGAACCGGCTAAATTCTTAGCCCGCGACGCCTTTGCCCATTGTATTGGCCTCCGCGCGCGTCAAATCTATCAAAAATTAGAACTAATATGTCACAATATGCAGGGGTAACAAAGCCCACGCGAAAACAAACTATAAATACTAAGAAATCCCAAAATTAGCAAAACCCGAGCCCCGGGCCCACTTCTCGAAATTCAATAATTTTCACCTCAACAGGTTCCTTATCTTCCCACGAGTTCAACCATACAAGATTTATCGAATTCTGACATCGGTTTGACCTCCAAGTCTTAAAATCTAAACTTAAGGGTTTTCCACAATTTTCTCGAACTTAAATCACCAATTACATACTAGAATGGCAATAGATTTGGGTAATTTGACCAAGATTGAGTTAGGAACACCTACCTCGATGTTTCCCTTGGAAATCTTTCAAGAATTGCCTCAAAACTCGCTGTAATCCGAGCTCTATAGCTCCAACTATGTTCAAGATGGCCAAAACTCCTGCTTTTAAGAATTTGTCCAAGAAAGCCCCCTTTGGATATAGTTTTGAGGTTGATTTGCCATGATTCATGGTGTTTGGAGGTGTTTCTCTTCGTGGGTAACAACAGTGGGTTTTGGCATGGAAAATGGGCACTGATTTCTAGTTATAACGGGGTCAAAAATTGAGACAAAAACTCCCTATCAGGCTTAAAATGCGATCGCATATCTGTCACATAACAGATATGCGGTCCGCATATTTGACGCGACCATCGCAAAGGCAGCCCTAGCCTTCACCGCAATTCAGCACGAAGCATGGTTTGCGGTCCGCATTTCAAGAATGCGATCGCATTCTCTACCGTATTCTTGTCGTTAATTTTTGCCCAAAACACTGTCTTGTTATGCGATTTCAATGTAAGATCTGCGGTCCGCATGTTAGAAATGCGATTGCATTTCCTACCGCATTTCTGACATGAACTTTGCCCAGAAATCTGGCTGGGTTTCTGATCTCTTTGAAAGATATGCAGTCCGCATTTGAGAAATGCGACCGCATTCTCGGCATCTGGTTTTTCAGCAACTTTTTTCTTTCCAACGATGAAATAGTCCATTTAACCACCTAAAAACTCACCCGAGGCCGCTGGGACCTCAACCAGATATACCAACCTACCCAATTACATTATTCAAACTTGTTCCGACCTTCGGAACGCTCAAAACAACCTATCAACACCAATTCGTGTCTGATTCAAGCCTAAGGATTTCAAAAATCCTCTAAATCGCTCTTTTGATCTATACCCAACCAAACCATGTCCGAATGACCTGAAACTTTCCACACAAGTCCTAATTCACATATCAAAGCTACAACAACTGTCGCAATTCGCCAAAATTCTAACTTCACCAATTCAAGCCTAATTCTACACCGGACCTCCAAAACCAATTTCGATCACACTCCTAAGTCATAAATCACCTCCCGAAACTAACCGAACCATCAGAACTCACATCCGAGCCCTCTAACTCATAAGTCAACATTCGGTTGACTTTCCCAGCTTAACCCTTCTCAAAAGAGACCAAGTGTCTCATTTCTTACCAAATCTACTCCGAACGCAAACTATTCAACGTAATTACATAAAACACGGATAACGATGCATAATAAGGTAGAAATGGGAAAAACGGAGCGGTAACTCATGAAACGACTAGCTGGGTCGTCACATTCTCCCCCACTTAGACAAACGTTCGTCCTCGAACGAGTCAAGAAACATACCTGGAGCCTCGAATAGCTGAGGATATCTGCTCCGCATCTCCCGCTCGGTTTCCCAAGTAGCCTCCTCCACGGACCGACCTCTCCATTGAACTTTCACTGAAGCTATCTCCTTGGACCTCAACTTCCGAACCTGACGATCCAAAATCGCCACTGGCTCCACCTCATAGGTCAAATTATCATCCAACTAAATCGTGCTGAAGTTCAAAATATGAGACGGGTCCCCAATATACTTCCGGAGCATAGAAACATGAAATACTGGGTGTACACTCGACAGACTGGGTGGCAAAGCAAGCTCATAAGCCACCTCCCCAACTCTCTGAAGTACTCCAAATGGCCCAATGAACCGAGGACTCAATTCCCTTTCTTCCCGAATCTCATAACACCTTTCATGGGCGACACCTTCAGCAAGACCTTCTCACCTACCATGTAGGACACATCTCGAACCTTCCTATCGGCATAACTCTTCTGCCTCGACTGTGCTATACGAAGCCTCTCCTGGATCACTTTCACCTTTTCTAGAGCATCCCGAACCAAGTCAGTCCCCAAGAGCCTAGCCTCGCCGGGCTCGAACCAACCAACTGGAGATCAACACCTCCTCCCATACAAAGCCTCATACGGAGCCATCTGAATACTTGAGTGGTAGCTGTTGTTATAAGCAAACTCCGCAAGTGGTAGAAACTCATCCCATGAACCTCCGAAATCAATAGCACATGCACGTAACATGTCCTCCAATATCTGAATAGTAAGCTCGAACTGCCCATCCATCTGAGGATGAAAGGCTGTGCTCAACTCCACCTGAGTACCCAACTCCCTCTGCACGGCTCTCCAAAACTATGAGGTAAACTGAGTACCTCTATCTGAAATAATAGAAACTGGAACGCCATGCACCCGAACAATCTCTCGGATATAAATCCTTGCCAACCGTTCTGAAACACAGGAATGAACTGCGCGGACTTGGTCAGCCGATCCACAATCACCCAAATAGCATCGAACTTTTTCAAAGTCCGTGGATGTCCAACAACAAAGTCCATAGTAATCCGCTCCCATTTCCACTCGAGAATAGACATCTGCTGAAGCAAACCACCCGGTCTCTGATACTCATATTTTACCTGCTGACAGTTGAGACACCGAGCTTGGAACCCACGATATCCTTCTTCATTCTTCTCCACCAATAGTGTTGTTTCAAGTCCTGATACATATTTGCGACACCCGGATGAATGGAATACCGCGAGCTATGGGTCTCCTCCAGAATCAACTCCCAAAGCCCATCCACATTGGGTACACAAATCTGCCCTGCATCCTCAAAACTTCATCGTCGCCGATGGTCACATCTTTAGTATCATTGTGCTGAACTCTATCCCTAAGGACAAGCAAATGCGGATCGTCGTACTGACGCTCCCTGATGCGATCATATAACGAGGACCAAGAAACCACGCAAGCCATCACCCGATTGGATTCCGAGATGTCTAATCTCACAAACCTATTGGCCAAGTCTTAAACATCAACTGCAAGAGGTCTCTCCCCAACTAGAATGTATGCCAAGCTCCCCATACTCACTGCCTTTCGGCTCAAAGCATCGGCCACCACGTTGTCCTTTCTCGGATGGTATAATATAGTGATATCATTATCCTTGAGCAATTCCAACCATCTCCGCTGCCTCAAATTAAGATCCTTTTGCTTGAACAAATGTTGAAGGCTGCGATGATCAGTAAACACCTCATAAGACACGCCATACAAGTAATGCCTCCAAATCTTCAAAGCATGGACTATGGCAGCTAGCTCCAAATCATGCATGGGGTAGTTCAACTGACGAGAAGCATAAGCAATAACTCTACCCTCCTGCATTAGTACACAACCGATCCCAACTCTCGAAGCATCACAATATACGGTATACGAACCTGAGGCTGATGGTAGAACCAATACTGGAGTTGTGGTCAAGGCTATCTTGAGCTTCTGAAAGCTCTCCTCACACTTGTCCGACCATACAAATGGAACACCCTTTTGAGTCAATTTGGTCAAGGACAATGCAATGGATGAGAATCCCTGAACAAACCGGCAATAGTAACCTGCCAACCCAACGAAGCTACGAGTCTCTGTGACTGAGGACGGTTTGGGCCAACTCTGAACCGCCTCTATCTTCTTTGGATCAACCTGTATACCCTCGCTGGACACTACGTGTCCTAAGAAAGCCACTGAATTGAGCCAAAACTCACACTTAGAGAATTTTGCATAGAGCTTTTCCTCCCTCAATCTCTGCAATACAACTCGCAAATGCTTTGCGTGATCTTCCTGACTATGCGAGTACACCAGAATATCATCAATGAATACCACAATGAACGAGTCTAGATAAGGTCGAAATACATTGTTCATTAACTGCATGAACGCTGCTGGGGCATTGGTTAGCCCGAAAGAGATAACAAGAAACTCATAGTGACCATATCTAGTCCGGAAAGCAGTCTTAAGAATATCTTCATTCCTGATCTTTAACTGGTGATATCCTGAACGGAGATCAATATTGGAGAACACTCGCGCTCCCTGAAGCTAGTCAAATAAGTCATCAATGCGAGGCAAAGGATACTTGTTCTTGATTGTTACTTTGTTCAATTGACTATAATCGATGCACATTCTCATTGTGCCATCCTTCTTCTTCACAAACAGAACCGGTGCACCCTAAGGTGACACACTAGGCCGAATGAACCCCTTATCAAGGAGTTCCTGAAGTTGCTCCTTTAATTCTTTCAACTCTGCTGGTGCCATACGATACGGTGGAATAGAGATGGGTTGAGTGCCCGGCACCAGGTCAATACCAAAATCAATATCCCTGTCCGGTGGCATGCCCGACAGGTCTGCAGGAAATACACCGGGAAAGTCCCTCACAACTGGAACAGAATCAATGTTTGGAGTCTCAGCTCCAACATCCCTCACAAACGCTAGATATGAAAGGCAACCCTTCCCAACCATACGCTGGGCCTTTAAGAATGATATCACCCTACTAGGAACATAATCAGTCACGCCACGCCACTCGATCCGCGGTACACCTGGCATAGCCAGAGTAACTGTCTTAGCATGACAGTTTAAAATAGCATGACACGGAGATAACCAATCCATGCCTAAAATGACATCAAAATCTACCATGCTTAATAGCAATAGGTCCACTCGGGTCTCCAGACCCCCAATAGTCACTACACACGACCGGTACACACGGTCTACAACAACAGTATCGTCCACCAGGGTAGACACATGAACAGGTAAAGCAAGAAATTCCCGGGGCATACCCAAATAATGAGCAAAATATGAGGACACATATGAATAGGTGGAAACGGGATCAAATAATACAGAGGCATCTTTGTGGCAGACTGAAACAATACCTGTAATAATGGCATCTGAAGCGCTGACATCTGTCTTGCTTGGGATAGCATAGAATCGAGCCTGGCCACCGCCTGCTCGACCTCCCCCTCTAGGGCGACCTCTGGCTGCCTGACCTCCACCCCTAGCTGGCTGGGCGGGTGGTAAAGTAACTGGAGCAGAAGTCGAGGGTTGACCCCTCTGTTGGGACGATCTAGCACCACGATGAGGACAATGCCTCCACATGTGGCCCATCTCGCCACACTCATAACAACTCCCTGGCGCTGGAGAAGGGGAATGAAGGGAACCTCCCGCGCCGGAGTGTCTAGCAGGTGCACTCGGCATAGAAGGACCATGGGCTGACGGAGCATGAGCTGGAAGGGCGCTGAGTGATGACTGGCACTGCTGCAACCCATGATAACCACGACCTGCAGATGCCCCACGGTAATCTGGACGAGGTAACTGCGCAGGCCTAAAGAAACGAGCTCTACCTTGCTGAAACTGGCCCCTCGAAGGAGTACCACTGTAGCTGCCCGATCCTCGAGGCCTCTTAGCCTCCCTCTCTCCTCGCTCCTGACGGCGAACCATCTCAATCTCGCAAGCTATATCCACCACCTCCCTAGTCATGAGGATACGGAGATTATAGTTAAGGCCATCCACAAACCTCCTGATCTTTTCACGATCAGTGGGAACCATCCAGACAGCATGTCGAGCCAACTCAGAAAACCTCGACTCATACTGTGACACAGTCATAACCCCCAGTCGCAACCATTCAAACTGTCTATGCAGCTCCTCTCTGCGGGACTGCGGCACATACTTCTCCAAGAAAAGAGCGGAGAACTGCTGCCAAGTAAGGGGCACTATGTCAACCGGCCTACGCCTCTCATACGCCTCCCACCAATTAAAGGCAGCTCCCGTAAATTGAAATGTATTAAATGCCACACCACTGACTCAAGAATACCGGCTATCTGGAGCATTCGCTGACACTTGTCAAGAAAACCCTGGGCATCCTCGCCCTCAGCACCACTGAATGACGGAGGCTGGAGTCTGCCAAACCTCTCAAGATGACGCTGCTCATCATCTGGCATGACTGGTACTATAAATTCCTAAGCTGGTGCAACCGGCTGGGCTGGTGGTGCCCCCGGCATCTGAAGTCCCTGCACTACCTGCTCAGGTGTACGGGCAAAAGGGGTTTGATTGCCTCCCCCGGCCTGAGAAGTAGTTGCGGCTATGGTGGCTGTAACTGCCTGAGCCAGGCCAGTGCAAACTGATAAGATCTGGGCCAAGGTCTCCTGAAGACCTGGAATCACAATTGGCACAGTCGGTGCCTGAGCCGGTGCCGCTGGAGCCTGATCTTGAGCTAGGGCAGCTGGTGGATTAACAGGTGCTTCCCTAGCTGCTCTGCCTCTGCCACGACCACGACCGCGTCCACGGCCTCTGGTGGCCTCAATAGGTGGCACTAGTGGTTGTCCACCTCGTCCGATATCTCGCGTCCTCACCATCTGTGAGAGAATAGGATAACAGAAGTTTCAGTGCTCGGATATACAAGTTCGCACGACAAGAATTTCAAGAATAAGGAGTTTTCCTAAAAAGGTTCTGCAGCCTCTCGAAGATAAGTACAGACGTCTCCGTACCGATCCGCTAGACTCTACTAAACCCGCTCATGACTCGTGAGACCTATGTAACCTAGGCTCTGACACCAACTTTTCACGACCCGAATCCCTAACCCGGTCGTGATGGCGCCTCTCATGAAGAAAAGGCCAGCCAATTCGAACTATAACCTGATTTAAACAGTTAAGACAGTACTTACATATTTTAATAATAGCAAATTGCAGAAACATAGCTAACTATCCCGACAACAGCCCAAACCGGGGTGTCACAATGTCATGAGAAACTAATGAAATCCTAATAATAAGATTACTATTACAATATCTCTGGCATAATTGTTTGAAAAAAAGTGGAAACAACAAGATAAAAGAGATACGGGGCTGCGATCACCAACAGCTACCTCGTAGTCTCTGAATCACCGCTCTGACAGTTGTAGTCAATACCTCGGAGCGGAATCAATAATGCCTGAATCTGCACACGTGGTGCAGGGAGTAATGTGAGTACTTCGAACTCAGTGAGTAATAATCATAAATAATGGCAGAAAGCAAAAACCACACACAAAGCACAAGGCAATCCATATTGAAGCAATAAAACATCATTCGCAACAGAAAATCAGTGAAAAAAACTCCATGTCAAAACTCTTTCAACAGGTTAAACATGTCAGTCTTTCAAGTACTAATGTGAAGTAAAAGAAAACATTTAAAACCGCCCCTCGGGCTCAGTATCTTTTAAAAACACGCCCCTCGGGCAATATAATAAAAACAGTATCAGCTCATCGGGCATATCACATGGTACAACATCGGCCCCTTGGGCTCATCACATCACAATATCAGCCCCTCGGGCTATAATTCACATCACAATGGGTACCCTGCGCTCATTGGGGGTGTACAGACTCCTGGAGGGGCCTCATACGGCCCAAGCGCTATATCATATCTCGTGGCGGCGTGCCACCCAATCCCATTTGTATCATATCTCGTGGCGGCGTGCCACCCGATCCCATTTATATCATATCTCGGGGCGGTGTGCCATCCGATCCCATTTATATCATATCTCGTAGCGGCGTGCCACCCGATCCCATTTATATCATATCTCGTGACAGCGTGCTACCCGATCCCATTTATATCATATCTCGTGGAGGCGTGCAACCCGATCCCATTACATCATATCTCGTGGCGGCGTGCCACCCGATCCCATTTACATCATATTTAAAATGTTATTTAAATTTCAAAACTGAGTAAAATTGTTGAGTTGTAAAACAGTGGAAAACAACATGACTGAGTTCAAGCAATGAATCAAAACAGTGAGGAAACAGTGATAAATACCCTCGAAGGGTTCAAATAACCCGGCACGAAGCCCAAATATGGCAATCAGCCCAAATCATGATGATATCAAATAAATCAATCAAATATGTAGTAAAATCATCAATCGGGATGGACCAAGTCACAATCCCTAGTAGCAAACGACCCCACGCTCATCATCGAGTGCGTGCCTCACCTCAATATAGCACTATGATGTGCAATTCGGGGTTTCAAACCCTCAGAAAATCATTTACAATCACTACTCACCTCAAACCGGCTAAATTCTTAGCCCGCGACGCCTTTGTCCTTTGAATAGGCCTCCGCGCGCGTCAAATCTATCCAAAATTAGAACTAATATGTCACAATATGAAAGGGTAACAAAGCCCACGTGAAAACAATCAATAAATACTAAGAAATCCCAAAATTAGCAAAACTCGAGCCCCGGGCCCACTTCTCGAAATTCAGTAGTTTTCACCTCAATGGGTTCCTTATCTTCCCACGAGTTCAACCATACAAGATTTATCGAATTCCGACATCGGTTCGAACTCCAAGTCTTAAAATCTAAACTTAAGGGTTTTTCACAATTTTCTCTAACTTAAATCACCAATTACGTACTAGAATGGCAATAGATTTGGGTAATTTGACCAAGATTGAGTTAGGAACACTTACCCCGATGTTTCCCTTGGAAATCCTCCAAAGAATTGCCTCAAAACTCGCTTTAATCCGAGCTCTATAGCTCCAACTATGTTCAAGATGGCCAATACTCCTACTTTTAAGAATTTGTTCGAGCAGTCCCCTTTGGATATAGTTTTGAGGTTGATTTTCCGTGTTCTATGGTGTTTGGAGGTGTTTCTCTTTGCGGGTAACGACAGTGGGTTTTTTCTTGGCAAATGGGTCACTGATTTCTATTTATAAAGGGGTCAAAAATCGAGACAAAAACGCCCCTGTTAGGCTTAAAATGCGATCGCATATCTGTCGCATAACAGATATGCGGCCCGCATATTTGACGCGACCATCGCAAAGGTAGCCCTAGCCTTCATCGCAATTCAGCACGAAGCATGGTTTGCTGTCCGTATTTCAAGAATGCGATCGCATTCTCTACCGCATTCTTGTCGTTAATTTTTGCCCAAAACACTGTCTTGTTCTGCGATTTCAATGTAAGATCTACGGTCCACATGTTAGAAATGCGACCGTATTTCCTACCGTATTTTTGACATGAAATTTGCCCAGAAATCTGGCTGGGTTTGCGATCTCTTTGAGAGATATGCGTTCCGCATTTGAGAAATGCGACCGCATTCTCGGCATCTGATTTTTCTGTAAGTTTTTTCTTTCCAACGATGAAATAGTCCGTTTAACCATCCAAAAACTCACCCGAGGCCGCTGGGACCTCAACCAGATATACTAACCTACCCCATTACATTATTCAAACTTGTTCCGACCTTCGGAACGCTCAAAACAACCTATCAACACCAATTCGCGTCGGATTCAAGCCTAAGGATTTCAAAATCCTCTAAATCGCTCTTTTGATCTAAACTCAACCAAACCACGTCCAAATGACCTGAAACTTTTCACACAAGTCCTAATTCACATATTGAAGCTAGAGCAACTATCGCAATTCCATTCCGACCCTCGGATCAAAATCTCGCCTATCAACCGGAAATCGCCAAAATTCTAACTTCACCAATTCAAGCCTAATTCTACACCGGACCTCCAAAACCAATTTCGATCACACTCCTAAGTCATAAATCACCTCCCGAAACTAACCGAACCATCGGACCTCACATCCGAGCCCTCTAACTCACAAGTCAACATTCGGTTGACTTTCCTAGCTTAACCCTTCTCAAAAGAGACCAAGTGTCTCATTTCTTACCAAATCTACTCCGAACTCGAACTATTCAACGTGATTACATAAAACACAGATAACGAGGCATAATAAGGTAGAAATGGGAAAAACGGAGCGGTAACTCATGAGACGACTAGCTAGGTCATCACAATCCATTTTTTATTTATAGTGAGATAATAAATTTATGCATTGACTTTAGGTCTTCCTCCTTATTGGATAAATTTATTATAAATTAACTGGGTATAATTACTAGTTATTGATAACCTGAAGTAACTTTAATATCTGAGTTTAAGGGCTGAATCAATTTTGTAACTAAAATACAATGATGATTAAGTGGTGATAGAAATATATTTCTATGGTATTTCACTATTAATTTCAAGTGAGTAATAAATTTACGTGTTGACTTTATGTCACGACCAAAAATTCAGCTAGTCGTGATGGCACCTAACCCAACCCGTCAGATAAGCCAATTAGCAATTATCCAATTTAACGAGATTTATTAAGAAAAGAATGATAATATACCACTTTTATACAAATAATTTTCCAAAGACTAGCTGTATAAATCATAAGCTTCTAAGATTAGAATTTACAAAGTTGGAATGAAATAAGTACATCATCTGTTTGAGATGTTCATAAACAGACGTTCATAAACAGATTTTTATAAATCTAAGGCTACCGTGAACAAGAGGCAGCTACAACCGGAACGCATGTATGTCTTTAAGTCCAGCTCCCGTCAATCACATCAACATCAACATCAAACATCTGCACGCAAGGTGCAGAAGTGTAGTATGAGTACAACCGACCCCATGTACTCAATAAGTAACAAATCTAACTTTAGGTGTTGAAAGTAGTGACAAGCTGAAACACATGTCGGGGTTCAACACCAATTGCTAAAAATAGTTCATAAAAACATAATAGAAGTAATATTAGAAGTAGCTCAAAGATAAAATGCTCAGCTCGTTCAAAGTTCTAGAAAAATAGGCATGCTTTTCAAGTATATCAGCGAAAACCCAAATCTTTTACCGAAATCACCAAATATATGAGTAAGTTTGAAAACTGTGATTTTTTCCAAAAACATTTCAACAACAGATAAGATGCTTTATTGTCAAATGCATCTCTATGCCTACATATCAATATGCAGGTGAAATCATGAATGACACCAAAACTGGAGTGGCAGAAAGAAATGCATCTCTATGCATGTATCTCAAGTATGCATGTCAAATGCAATGTACCTTAGTGATGAACTCATATACTCACACTCTTAGAGTACTCAATCACATTGTCTCACACTTTCCACTCATCATGCTCAATCACTCGACACGCTCAGTCACTCAGTACTGTATATGGCCAATTCAGCGAAGGGAAGATCCATCCCAAATATATACATATCAATTGACACTCAATTACTCACTACTGTATGAGGCCAATCCAGCTTGGGAAAGATCTGTCCCCAAATATCAATGCTTCGGGCAAGATCCATGCCCAGGGAGATTTATCCCTCAATATAATCAACTGCGCTCACTAAGGGGTACGTATAGAGTCCGGAGGTTCTCCTTCAGCCCAAGCGCCACAATAAGATAGATCCAGGCACAAATCAATATAACATGCTGTGTCGTGTAGCGCGATCCCATATTATCACTCATAATCAGGGCCTCAGTCTCACTGAATAATCAATCTCTCCTATCTCTCGGGCTTACAATGCCATGAAACTAGCCCAAAATGATGATATGATGTGTCAATATATAGCAACAGAGACTGAGATATGATATGAAATGAATTGTGATGACCCGGTAGTTCATATAGAGTTTAAACCTTAATTCTGCATTTTGAAGCCTCCAATAGCCTTCCTTGATTTGCGTGCATAGTACGAGTATTTTTACGGAAGGCTTTTATGTTAAAATTGATAAAATATGAAATTTTGCCTTAAAAATTCATTTGAGTTGACGTCGGTCAATATTTTGAGCAAACGAACCATGATATATGTTTTGATGGTTCCGGTGGGTCCGTATTGTGATTCGGGACCTAGGCGTATGCCCGAAATTAATTCGGAGGTCCCTAGCTCGAGTTATCGCGTTTTGTCAAAATATTAAAGTTTAAAGGCTAAATGACTTTAAAGAATTGATCTGTGTTTGACTTTATTGATACCAGATCTGTATTTTGGTTCCAGAATCCAATATAGGTCTATTACTATATTTATGACTTGTCTGTCAAATTTGGTGAGAAACGGAGTTGGTTTGATGTAATTCGGATGTCCGGTTGTTAAAATACAAGTTATAATGTTTTATTGAAAATTTCATTTGATTTGGTGTCCGATTCATAACTAGGCGTTAAATTTGTGTTTGATCGTGAGCGAGTTCGTATGAGGTTTTTGGACTTGTGTGCATATTTGATTTTGAGCTCCAAGGGCTCGGGTGAGTTTCGGGTAGTCTACGGATCTTAGTTCTTTGAAAAAATTTTGCTTGTCTTAACTTCTGCTAGTTTCTGGTGTTCCCTTCTTCGCGTTCGTGAAGGCACTCACCGAACGCAAAGAGTGAACTAGGCTAGGTGGGATTTTCTTCATCATGAATGAGCTATGTGGGTCGCTAACGCGAGACAATGGGGGCCTTACCCTTCGCGAATGCTACGAGCTTCTCGCGAACGCATAGGCTTGTGACGTGGGAAGGGGTATCATTGTTTCTTCTATGCAACACATGCATTGGCTCGTGAACGCGAAGGCCGGGGCGGAGCAGACTTCGCGAACACGTGGGAGGACTCGCGTATGCGAAGGCCATTTAGGCTGCTGCACTTCACGAACGCGGCAAGCCCTTCACGAACGCGAAGAATGCCTGGCGCCTAGACCTTAAAACAAACCAAAAATGGGATTCTTTCATTTTTTTGCATAAACACTCCATTATAGCTCGGCCTAGAGGCGATTTTTAAGAGAAAACTCAACATCAATTCATAGGTTTATGCACATTAACTCATATCCTTCCATTTCTAACATCACCGATTAATTTCTAGCCCTAATCTTTGTCTTTCCATAGTAGAAAACTAAGGATTTAGGAAGAATTGAGGGTTTTTACAAATTAGGGATTTAGACTACAAATTGAGGCCGGATTCGAAACTAATTACATAATCGGGCTCGGGGTGAATGGGAACATGGATTTTGGTCCGAACCTCAGGTTTTGACCAAGCGGCCCAAAGTTGATTTTTGACCTTTTGGGGAAAAGAGTGGAAATCCTTAATTTATACATTGTAATTTATTCCTTTAGCAATATTTAACAGTATTGAATCAATTGTGGTTAGATACGAGTGGTTTGGAGACGTATTCTGGGGAAAGCCTCCAATAGAGCTTTGAGTCGACCTTGGAGCGAGGTAAATGCCGTGGTTAACCTTGACTTGAGGGATTAGGACTTGTTTTCCTATTCGCTACTTGTTTAGATGTTGGATACAATGTATATGTAAGGTGGCGAGTACTTATGTGTTATTATTGGGTTAAAGCATCTAGGTGGGACTTGATTATTGTAATTTATCTCTTTCTTTGATCCTGATATCCATGCTTAGACTAGTTAATTGATAAATTGATTGTTCTTTCCATGCTTATTAACTATCTGTGATAATTGAGTATTGTTTTTGAAGTTGAGATTGGTATTGTGGAACTATTGTTGACAGAAGACTTGATATTGCTTATTCCATCTCCCTATTGTTATATGTTCACTATTACATGTTAAGGGAGAGTGTGAAAGCATGAAGGGTGATGCCGTGCCGTATTTGATAGTTAAAGCACGAAGGGTGATGCCATGTTGTATCTATTGATTCATGATAAAATTGAGAGTAAAAGCATGAAGGATGATGTTATGCCGTATTTATCATTTTATGGTGAGATTGAGAGTAAACGCACGAAGGATGATGTTGTGACGTTATTAATATTTCATAGTGAGGCTGAGAGTAAAAGCTCGAAGGGTGATGCGGTGCAGTTTTATTTATTATGCTTGTTCATTTTGTTGATTAAAGGTTTATTGACTGATTCTTGTTATTATTCCCTGTTGTAGTTACCGTATGTTTTACCCCTTTCGCATGTCCCCTCCTAATTGTACTTGTTAATTCATTATTTGTTGTTATTTTGTATGTATATCTTTTCTGTACAGGTTCAATTACGTGGGTATCCTATCATTGCTTTGTCACTACCTCACCGAGATTAGGCTCGAACCATACTGAGTACATTAGATCGGTTGTACTCATACTACACTCTGCACTTCTTCTGCTGATTTTTGTACTGGTCCTAGCTGTCCGTTAGGCGTACCAACTCAGATTGGCATTTGGAGACTGAAGTTAGATCTTTTGGCGTCCGTAGACTTTGAAGTCCCTCTTCCATTTCCCCTATCTACTTTTTTTTTTAATAAAGTTGTATTTATTTCAAACTCTATTTTGTAGAGATTCTGGAAGCTCGTGAACTTGTGACTCCAGATCCATGTTGTACTTAGATATTATTGGTTTTACTTAATTGAATTGATTAATAATTAGCTTAAAGATCCTCTAACGTTGGCTTTCCTAGAAAGTGAAATGTTAGGCGCTATCACGGCCCCGAAGGTGGTAATTTTGGGTCATTACAAGTTGGTATCAAAGAACTAGGTTACTTTGGTATTACGAGTCATGAGCAAGCTTAGTAGATTCTGATTGATTAGTATGGAGACGTTTGTACTTATCTTCCAGAGGCTATGAAGTTTAGGAAGAAATTTAACTTCTATTCTTCTCTATCGTGTAGTTTTATTCTATCATTGCTGATTGAACTCTTCTTTTCTTGTCCTCCCACAGATGGCGAGAACACGTGCAACATCTTCAGATGGACAATAGCCGGAGCCACCAGTGGAAGCTCCTACTAGGGGCAGAGGACGAGGCCGAGGTCACTCTAGAGGCCGAAGAAGAGGCAGAGCTCAGCCTAGTGCTCGAGTAGCACCACCAGAAGTGGAGCCTCAGGTAGATTTTGATGAGAAGGTTCCAACTCAGACTGTACCTATTGGACCAGCTCAGGTCTCGGAGGGGTTCATCGCCACCCCAGTGCTTTAAGACGCTCTAGTATGTTTTGTGGGCCTTATGGAGAGTGTGGCCCAAGCCAGTGCATTTCCTTTGGCACCAGCCGTCTCTCAGGCTGGGGGAGGAGCACAGACTACCACTACTCACAGTCCGGAGCAGATAGCTCCCTAGTATCAGTCTCCAACAGCCCCGCCAGTTGGGGTAGTTCAGCCATTTGTTGCGGTACAGGTCGGTGATAGGCCCCCCATGTCTTCTGAGGGCTTATTGAGATTGGATAAGTTCACAGAGCTCTTCCCAGTTTACTTCAGTGGTGCACCTTGTGAGGACCCACATGATTATCTTGACCGCTACCATGAGGTGCTGCGGAATATGGGTATAGTTGAGGCCAGTCGGGTCCATTTTGTTGTATTTCAGATGACGGGTTCCGCCAAGAGGTGGTGGAGAGATTACATGTTGACCAGAACAGCTGGGTCAGCTACACTTACTTAGGAGCAGTTCTCACAGCTATTTCAAAAGAAGTTTCTCACTATCACTTTGAGAGAGGATTACCGCAAGCAGTCCTAGCATCTCCAGTAGGGTAGTATGACAGTTACTCAGTACGAGACTCGTCTTGTGGATCTAGCACGTCATGCTCTCCTTTTGCTTCCTACTGAGAGAGAGGATGAAGAGGTTTATGGATGGTCTCGCTTACCTTATCAGGCTATAGATGGCCAAGGAGACCGAGGTGAGATTTCCTTTCAGACGGCTGCTAAGGTTGCCAGGCGGATCGTGGTGGTTCTTGCTCAGGAGAGGGGGCAGGGGTCTGATAAGAGGCCTCATCATTCTGGTGGGTTCAGTGGCGCCTCGTCTAGAGGCAAGGGTACTTTTGGTAGAGGCTATCCTCCCAGGTTGTATCATTTAGTGTTCCAGGCATCTCACAGTGCTTCAGGTGGTCGCCGCCCTCATATGTCTCATCCCGATCAGCTAGCCTATAGTGCACCACCAGCTCCTATTAGTGCACATCCCTCTAGAGTTTCCAGGGTGGTTACTCAGTCAACAAGTTCAATTTTAGGGTCAGCAATCACAATAGTCGAGGTCCTATTATACTTGTGGTGACCCGAGGCACATTGCTAGATTTTGCCCTCTAGCATTGGGCAGCTCACAACAGCAGGGTTCTCGGGCCATGGTTCTGGCACCAAGTGCTTCACCGCCTGCTCAGCCAGCTAGAGGAAGGGGTCAGGCAGCCAGCGGTGGAGGTCAGGTTGTTAGAGGTGGAGGTCAGGCTGTTAGAGGTTGCGGCCAGAAAGTTAGAGGTCGTCCCAGAGATGTGGTTCAGAGTGGTCCAGCGCAGCCCCGATCTTATGCTTTCCCAGCCAGGCCCGAGGCTGAGTCTACTGATGCTGTTATCATCTGTATTGTTTCAGTTTACCATAGGGATGCTTCAGTTCTCTTTGATACGGGCTCTACTTATTCCTACATCTCATCCTACTTTGCATTCATATATGGTTGTGCCATGTAATTCTTTGAGTGCTCCTATGTATGTGTCCACACCTGTGGGAGAATATGTTGTTGTAGATCGTGTCTATTGTTCATATGAGCTTACCATTGGGAGTCTTGAGAGTAGCGTAGATCTCCTACTTCTCGATATGGTAGATTTTGATGTCATCTTGGGTATGGATTGTCTATCACCTTATTATGCTATATTGGATTGTCATGTCAAGATGGTGGCCCTAGCCTTTCCAGGTTTCCTCGATTAGAGTGGAGGGGGACTCTTGGCCATTCTACGATCAGGGATATCTCTTGTGTGAATGCTCGGCATATGGTCGAGAAAGGGTGTCTAGCTCATTTGGCTTATGTCCGTGATTCTAGTGCGGAGGTTCCTTCCATGGATTGAGTACCAGTTGTTCATGAGTTTCTAGAGATGTTTCCTACAGATCTGCCAGGGATGCTACCCGACATAGATATTGACTTCTGTATTGATTTGGCTCCGGGCACTCAGCCCATTTCTATTCCTCCATACCGTATGTTCTCGCCAGAGTTGAAAGAATTGACGGAGCAGTTGCAATATTTAGTTGATAAGGGCTAGTGCGCCTGTGTTATTCGTGAAGAAGAAGGATGGGTCGATGAGGATGTGCATATATTATCGGCTGTTGAACAAAGTCACTATCAAGAACAAGTATCCATTGCTGAGGATTCATGACTTATTTGATTAGTTTCAGGGTGCCAAGGTGTTTTTGAAGAATGATTTGAGGTCTGGCTACCATCAGTTAAGGATTAGGGCATCTAATGTCCCTAAAACAACTTTTCGGACTCGATGTGGGCATTATGAGTTTCTAGTGATGTCATTTGGGCTGATAAATGCCCCAACATCATTTATGGATTTGATGAACGGGGTGTTCAAGTGGTCTCTGGATTCTTCTGTGATTATGTTTATTGATAATATCTTGATCTACTCCCGCAGTCGAGAGGAGCACGAGAAGCTTCTTCTGATTGTACTTCAGAATCTAAGAGATAGCCAGTTGTATGGCATATTTTCAAAGTGCTAGTTTTGGTTGGACTCGGTCCCTTTCTTGTTTTTGAAGAATGATTTGAGTTCTGGCTACCATCAGTTAAGGATTAGGGCATCTAATGTCCCTAAAACAACTTTTCGGACTCGATGTGGGCATTATGAGTTTCTAGTGATGTCATTTGGACTGATAAATGCCCCAACATCATTTATGGATTTGATGAACGGGGTGTTCAAGTGGTCTCTGGATTCTTCTGTGATTATGTTTATTGATAATATCTTGATCTACTCCCGCAGTCGAGAGGAGCACGAGAAGCTTCTTCTGATTGTACTTCAGAATCTAAGAGATAGCCAGTTGTATGGCATATTTTCAAAGTGCTAGTTTTGGTTGGACTCGGTCCCTTTCTTGGGGCACGTAGTATCGGCAGAGGGCATTTAGGTTGGACTCGGTACATATGTGTTGTTATTGGGTTAAAGCATGCGGGTGGGACTTGATTCTTGTAATTTATCTCTTTCTTTGATCCTAATATCCATGCTTAGACTAGTTAATTGATAAATTGATCGTTACTATCTGTAATAATTGAGTATTGTTTCTGAAGTTGAGATTGGCATTGTGGAACTATTGTTGACAGAAGACTTGATATTGCTTATTCCATCTCCCTATTGTTATATGTTCACTGTTACATGGTAAGGGAGAGTATTAAAGCACGAAGAGTGATGCCGTGCTGTATTTATCATTTTATGGCGAGATTGAGAGTAAAAGAACAAAGGGTGATGTTGTGTCGTATTTATGATTTTATGGTGAGATTGAGAGTAAAGGCACAACAGGGTGATGCCGTGCTGTTATTACTGTTTCGTAGTGAGGCTGAGAGTAAAAGCACGAAGGGTGATGCCGTACAGTTTTATTAATTATGCTTGTTCATTTTGTTGATTGAAGGTTTATTGACTGATTCTTGTTATTATTCCCTACTGTAGTTACCGTATCTTGTAGCCCTTTCGCATGTCCCCTCCCAATTGTACTTGTTAATTGCTTATTTGCTGTTATTTTGTATGTACATTTCCGTCTGTACAGGTTTAATTACGTGGGTGTCTTGTTATAGCCTCGTCACTACCTCGTCGAGGTCAGGCTCGAGCCTTACGGAGTACATTGGGTCAGTTATACTCATACTACACTTTGCACTTCTTATGCAGATTTTGGTACTAGTCCCAGCTGTCTGTGGGGCGTACCAGCTCAGATTGGCATTTGGAGACTCGAGGTAGATCTGCTGGCGTCCGCAGACTTTGTAGTCCCCTTCCATTTCCCATACTTACTGTTATTTTCTTTCAAGATAGTTGTATTTATTGCAAACCCTATTTTGTAGAGATCTAGAAGCTCGTGAACTTGTGACTCTAGATTCAGGTTGTACTTAGATATTATTGGTTTTACTTAATCGAATTGATTAAAAATTAGCTTAAAGATCCTCTAACGTTGGCTTGCCTAGCAAGTGAAATGTTAGGCGCCATCACGGCACCGAAGGTGGAAATTTCCGGTCGTGACATGAATGAACATGACTGAGTATGAAATTACAATGTAAGCAAATAACTTAACAGTGGAAATGACCTCAGTGGGTTCCAACAGAATAAGCATGTAGCTTAGACATGATTTCTAACATGGATCACAGCTCAATAGCTCTAGTACGTAGAGATTTCATTGTTACAAATAAGATCAGGTAGCTACATAGTACTCCAGAAATAACTGAGTCACAATTCACATGGTCCACGCCCACACACCGGTCACCTAGCATGTGCGACACCTCAACACCAAACATATAACACGTAATTCAGGGTTTCATACCCTCAGCACCAAGTTTAGAAGTGTTACTTACCTCGAACAAGCCAAATCCAATATCGAGCAAGCCAAACGATGCTCCAAAAATGCCATCCGCACGTACCGGCCTCCGAATGGCTCAAACCAAGCCAAAAGAAACTCAAATACATCAATTAACGCCAAAGGGAACAAACCCAATCGATAAAGATTGAATCTTAATCAAAAGTAAAAAATCAACCGAAAAATCAAACCAGGGCCCGTGCATCGGAACCCAATAAAACTCACAAAATCTGACAACCTATGCAAGTACGAGTCCAACCGTACTAGTTTCACTCAATTCCGACTCCAAATCGATGTTAAAAACTCCAAAAACTAACTTTATGAAACTTTAGGCTAAAACCCCCAATTTCTCTCTAAAATTCATAATCCAATTATGAAAAAAGAAGATAGAATCACGAAATATAATCAAAACCGAGTGTAGAACACTTACCCCAATCCATGTGTTGAAAATTGCTCCAAGAAACGTCTAAATTCGAGGTCTATAACTCCAAATATGAATAAAAATGACCAAACCATCGATAATATAGTTTCTACTCAGCACAGTTTGCAAATGCGAACCAATAGTCGCACTTGCCTTCTGCGGTAAATGCCTCGCACCTGTGAGAAATCACTGAATACCAGCCCATCGCAACTGCGGAATTCCTTCACTTCTGCATACACGCAGGTGGGACAACCACGTACCTCTTCTATGCCACACGCTGCTTCTGCGGCTAAAATCTCGCATCTACGCGCACGCAGGTGTGCTACAAAACTCCATCTTTGTGGTCTTCCTCACCCAGCTCTCACCTCGCTTCTGCGACCAATTGTCAGCATCTACGGACTCGCATCATTCTTCCGCAGATGTGGAAGCACCAGAACCAGCTTACCATTAGCTATGCAACATGAAACGAAATGATCAGAATCTCATCCAAAACTCACTCGGACTACTCGGGACCCCGTCCAAATATGCCAACAAGTCCCATAACATAACACAGAGCTACTAGGGGCCTCAAATCACAGATAACAACATCGAAACGACAAATCGCACATCAAAATAAACTTAAAAGAACTTGAACTTGAAATCTGAATTTGATATCCACATCGAATCAACACGGAATCAACCCAAATTTAAAAGAGCGCCGAAACACATCGAATCAACACGAAATCAACCCAAATTTTTCACACAATCCGAATCTAATATCCACAAAGTCAACTCCCCCTCAAACTTATGAACTTTCCAAGGCTTCAAATTTCCATCTTTCGCCAATTAGTGCCGAGTCCTTCTAAGAACATCCAAATGCAAATTCGAGCATACGCTCGAGTCAAAAATCACCATCGGGACGTGTAGGACCATCAAAACTCCGTGCCGGGGTCCAATTCATAAAAGTCAAACTTGATCAAACTCTTCCAACATAAAGTCCTGAAAACTAAAACCGGTGATTCACATAAGTCATAATACATCACACGGAGCTACTCATGCCCTCAACTACCGAGCGAAGTGCAAATGCTCAAACGACCGGTCAGGTCGTTACACTATAGGTCTTTCTCCTTATCGGATAAATTTATTGTAAGCTCACTAGGTGAAATGCTAGTAATTGATATTGTGTACTTACTCTCCATCTGAGTATACATGTTGCATTAATTAAACTAGAGCTATTAATTGCCACGACCCAAAATTCACTATATGTCATGATGGCGCCTAAGGCTCCCGCCAGGCAAACCAACGTTGATTTATCAACTTATTTACTCATTTTATTACTTTCCAATCATAATATCCCTTACTTAAATAGTATCAAATGGAATTTCAGGGTAAAAGATAATAACTACGCTAGCTAAAATAACGAACAACCAGTAAGAACCCCCAAAATTCGATGTCACAAGTGCATGAGCAATTTCCAAGTAGTACAGTAATAATACAACATCTGTCCCGAATGTAATAAGACAGAATAAAACAAATAGTACAATGGAGACTCGGTGGACTGCGATGCGTAGCCTGGAATGCAGCTCTCACAAAGTCTCCTCAACAGATGCGCCTACGCGCCAAGGTGATCATCAAATGAACCTGTCAGATCCTGTACATTTAGTGCAAAAGTGCAGCATGAGTACGTAAATCAACGCGTACCCAGTAAGTATCTAGTCTAACATCGGAGAAGTAGTGACGAGGGGTCGACATCGATACTTATTAAAGGTCCAATAAAATAATATACTAAAACATAAGCAGATATGAAGCATACGGTAATGATGGGGTAAATCTATAAGTTACATAATCTTCCAATTACTTCTTTTAAAGCAAGAATTTCATAATCCTGTTTCTACCTTAACAGCTCAGAAAATGTCTAGTGGCATTATCAAATAAATAAGGAATATCATATAAATGCCTGGGGTCACTGGAAAGATTAGCCCGTGAGTATTCGGTCTACGAGGGATATAACGCACGATTCTGCTGAGGTCGTTCGGCTCGATCCTGAATAATGTGTACACTGCCGAGGGTTGTGCGGCACAAACTATAGATGCATCTATATATTGCGGAGGCGTTTGGCCCGCTCCACAAGAGAAGGAAAGAAGTTACCGAATTACGAGACGAGTGTTCACAATGCAGCACATAAGCTTATAATGAATATAATCTTTACCATTTCTCAAATAACTCGCCTAATACTCAAAGTGTTATGGCTTGGCCTAGTGTATATATATTTATTGCTAAGTCGATTTCAATTATAACTTCAATTAATTAAGCCAGGAGAATGAGTTCATATAATTCAAATATTACAAGATAAGATCCTAAGTCTACCCGGACGTAAACATGCTTTAGCTACATACGGACTCTCATCACCTCGTGCGTACGTAGCACGCACAACTAGTTGCACATAACAAAAAATATCACCTAGGGGGTAGTTTCCCCCTTACAAGGTTAGACAGGAGACTTACCTCACCCCGAAATTCTATAATCGGCCTCCAAACCCTCTCTAACACCTTAAATCAAAGCTCGTCGATCTAAAACTATTTAAACAAAGCGCAACCCAATCAAAATATATTCTAATACCCATAATTAAACAATTTAAACAATTCCCACCTCTGCTCGAAAAGTCGATAAAGCCAACCCTCGGGCACACGTGCCCCGATTCAGAAAATTTTCGAAGATAATCTTAACCTATAACACCACAAACTCAAATATATGATTTATTCCTAATTCCACGTCCAGTTTCGTGGTCAAATCCAAAATACCAATTTCTACATTTTCTACAAAAATTCTAAATTTCTATTAATTTCAATGCTTAAATCTATATACAAACCATGTATTTAACTTGTAATAGGTAGGAATCACTTACCTTATGTTGCTTGATGAAAATCTCCCGTTGAAGCTCTCCAAAATCGACCTAACCAAGTGCAAATGAAAGAAAATGGGCCAAATCCCGTTCTTAAATGAACACACTGCCCAACGACCTCTCACACCTGTAGAACAGTAGCCATTTCTTTAGGAGCCACCTCATAGATGCGGCTTCCCCCAAGGTGCCAACTTTCTGCATCTACGGGCCCTCAATCGCAGATGCACATCCGCTTATGCGAAAATCATCTGCATCTGCGGTCTCCCTAGCTCGAACAGCCTTCCGCACTTGCGCGCCCATGACCGCACCTGCGATCGACCAGCCCAGGCCACTTCTGCTCCTCCGCTCCTCCACCCGCATTTGTGAGCCCGCAGGTGCGGCATATTCCTCGCACCTGCAAATCCCATCCAGCTCACTCACTACTTCTTCTGCGACACCTGGGGCGCTCCTGCGGCCTCGCACCTGCGACCCTTTCCTCGCAGGTGCGATTGCACCAGATCCCAGCTCCTTCATCACTTCTCCCAAATCCAAACTCAATTCGCTTTCAATCCGATTCGCACCCGAGGCCCCCAGGACCCCGTCCAAACAAACCAACACATCCTAAAGTACAATACGAACTCAGTTGAAGCCTTAAACAACGTCAAACAAGATCAAAATTACAAATCGACAGCCAAAACCTTTCTTCCAACTTTCCAACCTTGACACTTCGACGAACGCGTCCGATTCATATCAAAACATTCCGGAATGACACCAAACTTTGTGCACAAGTCATAAATCACAATACGAACCTATTCTAAGGCTCGAAATCCCAAACGGATATCAATACAATTAAAATTCACTTCAACTCAAACTTAAGAATTTCTTAAACTTTTAACATACTAACATTCCATAATAAGCGCCGAAATGCTCCCGGGTGATTCGATACTCAACCCGAACATTACGCTCAAGTCTGAAATCATCATATGAACATATTAGAACCTTCAACTCCCGATTCTGAGGTCGTTTACTCAAAAGTCAAATATTAGCCAATTCTTCCAACTTAAAGCTCCCAAAGTTAAAATTTACTTTCCAGATCAACTCAGAACTTTCCAAAATTCAATTCTAGCCACACGTACAAGTCTTAATACCTGAAGTGAAGGTACTCAAGGCCTCAAACCGCTGAACGACGTGCTAGAGCTCAATACGACCGGTCAGATTGTTACATTCTCCCCCACTTAAACATATGCTCCGGATTAGTCTAAAATCACTATTTAACACCTCGTGCACCTACACGTGCCACCACAATCCAGTTGAACGCATTAGCTCGAGTAAGACTGAAGATCCTCTCGTTTATTTAGTCAATAAGCCTTTGAACCAAATTCCAATCTCCGAATTTCTCCACAAGACCTGATTCTAACATATGAACACTGTATCAATCACTCCACACTATACCAAAACATGATCGTATACCTTTTTGAATTCACACCAAGCACCACATAATTCACATGCCCAAAATACACCCTCCGACCACACTAGCTGAAATTTCACGAATATGGTGCTCGCAATACATCTCATGACGCCTATAAGTCCTATTCCAACTCTCAAAATACTACGATGATAGTAAAGATGTGTAGAAACTAATAACCACCTACCGAATCAACAAATCATGGAATCTCCCCTCTTGACAAGGACCATTACCTTATTCTGAACTGAATAACGATATTTCCTCTTTAAAGTACCTTATAGAAATCTAATTGCACTAATTCCATGTCCAAAAATCTCGTCTCACCAAATACAAACTGCTCCGACAATGAGTCACCTCAAACACTGACCAAGATCTTATGCAGTACCATCAAAGCACTAACAAGCTACCACTCTAATATAACTCATAAGGAAGAACAAACTCTGACACGGAATTGCTCAGCCTGCGTATCGAATAAAATGGTCGAGTAGATGCTATCAACCTACCTCAGGGATGAAGAACAAGAGACACAAAATAAGTGTAAGGAACTATGCTCGACATCTCGCTATTGCGGCATGCAACCCGATCCAAATAATATACCCGTGGTAGCGTCCCACCTGATCCGCAGATAACAATCAAGAAGAAAACACACGCGTCAAGTCATATCATTTATACTTACGAAATGCCCGAATATCGATCACAATCATGCCAAGTGCATAATATGCGCCATACGCTACGAAACCCAAGCACAACTAAGGTGCAATAAATGACCTGCATCTCAAGAGTCGTCATGCTCGTGTAACACCGCAAGCTACATGGGACCCCAACACATTTGTGAATGATCAAGCTGTCTCACAAACTACATGGCACAATAGAGATTTACACGAATAGCTGACGATGAAAATAATATCTAATGCCTGACGCCTCCTCCGTAAGCAATGCTATAACGAATGAACACATCCGACCTGATATAGAGCACACACTCGCATTAGACCCACCAACGGATTCTGATCATTCCATACTGGGCCAATAACCTTCCAAAGATCTATAATGACCCTATTAATGACACATAAGAACAACTGTCAAACCGAAACAAACTCACACGGTCCACCGCTCGAGGAATAGAACGCCTCTCAAGCACAAACTCTCGCATTTGCGGATATTACCATGACCTCCATACTTCGTTTTAATATTTAACAATCAAGTGACTAACATGCCACGCTTGCACAAATCTCCCCATGGGGTATGCTCCCACGACCTTCCGCTCAAGTAGCAAAGTCCGCACATCATACCACAAATCACTCTAATTCTATAATGCAAAATCAAGAATCCACAAATCTATACTCAATGCCTCTTCCACAAGACACCATTCTCAGGTGACACTAAGATTATGCTAGCTTAATCGAAGCATCTAAAATCTTCCCTGCTCATCCGAGCCCGTGACATTATTGTCAACACCGAACCGCGACCTTGATCCTCAACTTTCATATTCCCATGCCGCTCACAGCACCTATCATGCCGCTACGCGATAATACATGCATTCACCATAGCCCTTAAACTACTAGTAGAATAACCACTTCATTAGCTAGAAACATTTTGTTTAGCTTATTTTAGAAGAACCAATGCAACACGCAACTGAATTCCCAAACCGTAGAAAACACAAACCTCAAGTTGTGATCTACCGCCATGACTCTTCTGGAATCAATTCACATAACAAGGCCATTTGAATCAAATACCTCCCAAATCAATCAAGTTATGGTGGCTGTTAAGCCCGCACGTACATCCAAAACCCACATGTATAACTTTACACGCCGAAGGAACTGATCATTGCCACAGTCAAGCTGGTTCAACCATTTCTAGCCGACCCAGCTTCTTCCAATTTACTCTCGACTTGCCTTAGAAATAATAACACCTCCATTCAAAATATACGAACCCAATACGCACTCATCCCGAATGACCCAAATCGCGAGACCACAACGTCTCGATGCCCACGAACCATCTCATACCCTTCTCAAGCGCACAATAGCTTCTCTAACTGGTACACCCATTTTGCAAGACCTTCCGCAAATTCAAAGATATTTCATCCTTTACCTCAATACTGCACCGCATATCCAACGGTGACATAGAACATTCCAAGTTCCATTTGCAATCCACTGCGAAATCTCGATTCTTAACCATACAACGGACCCGAAATACTTTAGCACTGCACTTTAATTCTTGAACCCACCAGAACTGCTGTTGAGAGTCACCCACACTGACGTGATCCCGAATATCACCAAACTTCAACGCTATCACATGAACACTCCCCCCCTCCCCCGGGGGAAGAATTCTGGTGAATTCTTTTCCTTCTACATTACATCCACAAGAAGCATACACAATGGGTCTTCCCAAAACCTGCACCTCAATTGATAAGGCGAAGTATAACACACATTCATCAAGTACTTTGCTGAATTACCCCTGATGTTTCCTTTTCTTAGTCATAAATAATCCACCAACGCATCAATAACTAGAAACCGCACAAGCAGACAACCATGCGATCCAATCGTAAGCGGTGGGCTCCCCCACTAAGCTTGAAGCTACAATCACATAAATCTAGACCCCACAATGGTGATTGAAGCGAATACAATAAGAGAATGCAAGGGAGGGGTCCCCCAACAAAGGCATCTCGACGTTCCTCCTTCTCAATCACCACTATCTCGCACCGTCAACTCGCCTTCTCGAAATCTTTTGTTAAGTTCTTCATGAACATTCTGAATCATGAGTCACAATCACATATTCGACTTCTTACCGGGTAGCAAGTAGTATTCTTCACAGAAGCTTCATCAATATCATGCAACCGCTAACCCTCGAAGGAGATAACCCACCTGTGGAATTTCATGCCGACATCTTCCAACGACGGTGCACTGGGTACAACTACCACGAGTTCAACAAAATCCTCCCAAGCCCATGCTCATCCACCAGTTGTACAAGTCTGTTCCTTCCATAATGACATCAACTGAAAGTTCAACAATACCTTCCAAATTCAAAGCCATGCTGCATCCGAAACGATAATCAAGTTTTTCACACCCCTCTTTATTGCAAGCAAACACCTTTCTGTCATATTCAATCTTTCTCCGTACAGTAGCCACCATTCCAATTATAATCCGTGGACCTGTCACTTCCACCATGCCTCTCAAATCGCTCAAATCTTCCTCAAGGTACATGGCTATCCTACAACAGAATCCATATGGTACTCTGCCACTCCCACTTCGGTCAAACCATCTCCTTTAAGCAACTTCTCGACCTCCATGTTCTCATGCTTGACCTGCTAGTAATTCATCCGCCGCGAGACACCTCCCGCCATGTCCTTCCTCATATTTCGCTGCCAAAATGTTGCCCCAAATCAAATCCGTACCTGTAGCACCGGAACTAATGAATTGCTGCCAACTCTAAACCTCCTAGAAGATCATCTTTCTCGAGCCATCAACACTAGAAATACCAATTCGATTTTGAACCGCTGCACACGCTATCTCCAACAATCTCCCCTCAAGTACTATTTCACAACACGCCGCCCCGAAGGCAAAATAAAAGAAGACTATAATTCCGGGAACCCTAATATGTTCGAACAAGGATGATAACACCACATCACAATGAAAATTCCACCATGCTCAAAAATACCAAGTCTCGTTACTCCATCAACCAAAAACGTGAACATCCATAGTCCATTTGCCTTTCCTTTGTTGGAATTAAATGCTGACCCTCCAAATCATGCACTGAGAAATCCTCCTTTCGAGTCATTCGCTGCCTCGAGACAAAAACAAGAACCTTACCATTCCATCAACACTATGTGACAACAATGCCTAAACAACATAGCAATCTGCGCGTAGCCTCAAAATAATCAGAAATACAGCTGTTGAGCTGAAATGACAGAACATCCTTCTGCAAGGGGACGATAATCTTGCCCGAATGCGCAGGGAAAAACATGCTGCACCACATTTGTAGAACCAATACAACTACTCGACGCCTAATTGGTAATAAGCGCTTCGCGTCGCATAAGATTGAGTAGGAAGGAAATAAAGGCATAAGTCTCAAAGGAATCAAACCGCACGATAAATGAATCAAGAAGGGAAGTGCTCCAAGGTGATCATTAAATGAACCTGTCAGTTCCTGCACATTTAATGCAGAAGTGCAACATGACTACGTAAATCAACGCGTACCCAGTAAGTATCAAGCCTAACCCCGAAGAAGTAGTGACGAGGGGTCGACATTGACACTTACTAAAGGTCCAATAAAACAATATAATAAAACATGAGCAAATATGAAGCATACGATAATGATGGGGTAAATCTGTAAGTTACATAATCTTCCAATTACTTCTTTTAAAGCAAGAAATTCAAAACCTTGTATTCTACCTTAACAGCTGAGAAAATGTCAAGTGCCATTATCAAATAAATAAGGAATACCATATAAATATCGGGCATCAGTAAAAAGATTAGCTCATGAATATTCGGTCTACTAGCGATATAACAAACGATTCTGGCGAGGTCGTTCGGCCCAATCTAGAAAAATGTGTACACTGCCAAGGGTCGTGCGTCACGAACCATAGATGCATCTATACACTGCCGAGGCATTCGTCCCACTCCACAAGAAAAGGAAGGAAGTTACCAAAATTCCATAACCGGCTCCAAAGCCTCGCTAAAACATCAAACCAAAGCCCGTCAATCCAAATCTATTCAAACAATATGCAACCAAATCAAAATATATTCGAATACCCATAATTAATCAATTTAAATAATTCCCAACTTCGCTCGAAAAGTTGATAAAGCCAACCCTCGGGCCCACGTGCCCCGATTCTGAAAATGTTCGAAGATAAACTTTGCCCATAACACCACGAACTCAAAATAGGTGATTTATTCCTAATTCGAGTCCAAATTTGTGGTCAAAATCCAAAAATACCAATTTGTAGGTTTTCTACTAAAATCCCAAATTTCTACTAATTCCATGCTTTTATCCACATACAAATTATGCTTTTAACTTATAATAGATGGGAATCACTTACCTTGTGTTGCTTGATAAAAATCTCCCTTTGAAACTCCCCGAAATCTCCCCAACCAAGTGAAATAAAAGATAATGGGACAAATTCCATTCATAAAAAACACATAGCACAGCGACCTCTCGCACCTGTGGAACAGTAGCCGCTTTTGCGGCTCCGCTTCTGCGAGAACCACCTCACAGATGTGGCTTCCCCCAAGGTGCCAGCTTTCTGCTTCTGCGGGCCCTCAATCAAAGATGCGCATCCGCTTCTGTAGAAATCATCTGCACTGCGGTCTCCCTAGCTCGAACAGCTCTTCATACCTGCACGCACCATTATCTCACCTGCGGCTCCGCATGTACGCTACGGGCACCAGTACCTACGATCGACCAGCCCAGGCCACTTTCGCTGCTGCACTCCTCCGCCCGCTTCTGCGAGGCCGTAGGTACGGCATATTCCTCGCACCTGCTAATCCCATACAGCTCACTCCCTACCATTTCTGCGACTCTTAGGCTGCTCCAGCGGCCTCGCACCTGCGACTCTTTCCTCGCAGGTGCGGTTGCACCAGATCCCAGCTGCCTCAGGATTTCTCCCAACTCCAAAATCGATCCATTTTCAATCTGATTCGCACCTAAAGCCCCCGGGACCCCGTCCAAACATACCAACACATCATAAAGTACAATACGAACTTAGTCGAAGCCGTAAACTATGTCAAACAACATCAAAATTACAAATTGACGGCCAAAACCTTTCTTCCAACTTTCCAACCTTCAAACTTCGACGAAGGCATCCGATTCCTATCAAAATATTTCGGAATGATGCCAAACCTTTTGGCAAAAGTGATAAATCACAGTATGAAACCTATTCCAGCGCTCGAAATCCCAAACTAAGTTCGATAACATCAAAATCCACTTCAAGTAAAACTAACAATTTCTTAAACATTTAAAATACCAACCTTTCATAAAAAGCGCTGAAATGCTCCCGGGTGATCCGATACTCAACTCGAATATACGCCCAAGTCTGAAATCATTATACGAACCTATTGGAACCTCCAAATCCCGATTCCGAGGTTGTTTACTCAAATGTCAAATCTTCGCCAAATCAACTTCGAACTTCCCGAAATTCAATTCTGGCCACACATATAAGTCTTAATACCTGAAGTGAAGCTACTCAAGGCTTCAAATCGCTGAACGACGCTCTAGAGCTCAAAGCGACCGGTCGGGTCGTTACATTCTCTACCACTTATACATACGTTCGTCCTCGAACGTGCTAAGGACTGCTCCGGAGTTGTCCAAAATCACTTTTAACACCTCGTGCACCTACCCGTGCCACCACAATCTAGTTGAACATATTAGCTCGAGTCAGACTGAAGATCTTCTTGTTTATTTAGTCAATAAGCCTTATAACCAAATTCCAACCTTCGAATTTCTCTACAAGACCTGATTCTAACGTACTAATATTGTATCAGTCGCTACACACTATACCAAAACATGATCTTATACCTTTGCTGAATTCACACCATGCACCGCATAATTCACATGCCCATAATACACCATCCGACCACACTAGCTGAAATTTCATGAATCTAGTGCCCGCAATACATCTCATGACGCCTATAAGTCCTGTTCCAACTCTCAAATTACTGCCACGACAGTAGAGATGTGTAGAAACTAATAACCACCTGTCGAATCAACAAATCATGGAGTCTCCCCTCCTAACAAGGACCATTACCTCATTCTGAACTGAATAATGATATTTGCTCTTAAATATACCTTATATAAATCCGATGGCACTAATTTCAGGTCCAATAATCTCATCTTACCTAGTACAAATAGCTCTAGTAGTGAGTAACCTCAAACACTGAACAAGATCTTATGCAGCACCATAAAAGCGCCGACAAGCTACCACTCGAATATAACTCATACGATAGAACGAACTCTGACAAGGAATTGTACAGCCTGCGTATCGAATAAAACGGTTGAATAGATGCTATGAACCTACCTCAGGGATGAAGATAAGACACACAACATAAGTGTAAGGAACTATGCTCAACATCTCGATGTTGCGGCGTGCAACCCGATCCAAATAATATACCCGTGGTGGCTTGCCACCCAATCCGCACATAACAATCAAGAAGAAAACACATACATCAAGTTGTAACGCTTATACTTACGAAATGCTCGAATATCGACCACAAGCACACCAAGTGCATAATACAAATCCTGGGAGACAGATTGCGCCATACACTATGAAACCCAAGCACAACAAAGGTGCAATAAATTTCCGGCATGATGAAAGCCGTCTTGCTCATATAACACAGCAAGCTACATGGGACCCTGACACATATGCGAATAATCAAGTCGTCTCACAACCCACATGGTACAATAGAGATTTATACGGAATAGCTGATGATAAAAATAACATCTAATGCCCGATGTCTCCTCCGCAAGCAATGCTATGATGAACGAACACATCTGACCTGAAGTTGAGCACACACTCACATTAGACCCACCAACGGACATCACAATGATTCTCATCATACCATACTGGGCCAATAACCTTCCAAAGATCTACAATGGCCCTATTCATGACAAATAACAATTGCCATCAAATCAAAAACAAACTCACATAGTCCACAACCCAAGGAGTAGAACGCTTCTCAAGCATAAACTTTCGCATTTGCGATATTACCATGACCTCCATACTTGGTCTTATTCTTTCACAAGCAAGTGACTAACATGCCACGCGTGGACAAATCTCCCTCGTGGGGTACGCTCCCACGGCCTTCCGCTCAGGTAGCAAAGTCTGCACATTCATACCACAAACTGCTCTAATTCTATAAAGCAAAATCAAGAATTCGCAAATCAATGCATGCCTCTTCCACAGGAAACCATTCTCAGGCGACGCTAAGATAATGACAGCTTACTCTAAGCATCGGAATTCTTCCCTGCTCATCCGAGCCCGTGACATTCTTGTCAACACCGAAGCGCAAACTTGATCCTAAACTTTCAAAATTTCATGTCGTTCACTTTACCTATCATGCCGCTATGCGATAATACACGCATTCCCCATAGCCCTTGAACTACTAGTAGAATGAGCACTTCTTTGTCTAAAAACCTTTCACTTAGCTCATTTCAGAAGAACCAATGCAACACGTAACTTAATTCCCAAATCGCAGAAAATACAAACCTCAAGTCCGGATCTACCGCCATGATTCTTCTGGAATCCATTCACACAACAAGGCCATTTGAACAAAATATCTCCCAAATCAATCAAGTTATGATGGGTATCAAGCCCGCACGTACATCCACAACCCACATGTATAACTTTACGCGCCGAAGGAACTGATCATTGCCAATATCGGACTGGTTCAAGCTTTTCTAACCGACCCAACTTTTTTCAATTTATTCTCAACTTACCTTATAAATAATAACACCTCCATTCAAAACATACCAACCAAATCCACACTCATCCCGAATGACCCGAATTGCGAGAACACATCATCTCGATGCCCACAAACCATCACATACCCTGCTCAAGTGCACTATAGTGTCTCTAACTGGTACACGCATTTTCCAAGACCTTCTTCGAATTCAAAGCTATTTCTTCCTTTACCCCAATACTACACTGCATACCCAACGGTGACATAGAATATTCCAAGTTCCCTTTGCAATCAACTGCAAAAACTCAATCCTTAACCATACAACAGACCCGAAATCTTGCAGTGCAATCTTGAGGCACTGCACTTTAATTCTTGAACCCACCAGAACCACTGTTAGTACCAAACTTCAACGCTCTGCTAGCACATGAACGCCCCCGCCCCCCCAAGAAGCAATCCGATGAACTCTTTTCCGTGTACATTACATCCACAGGTGTTCCCAAAACCTACTCCTTAACCGATATGGCGAAGTATAGCACACATTCATCAAGTTCTTTGCTGAATTACCACTGATGTTTCCTTTTCTTAAACATAAATAATCCACCAACGCATCGATAACAAGAAACCGCACAAGCAGACAACCACGCAATCCAATTGTAAATGGTGGGCTCCCCTGTATAGCTTTAAGCTACAATTACATAAATGTAGACCCCACATTGGCGATTAAAGCTAATACAATAAAAGAATGCAAGGAAGGGTTACCCCAACAAAGGCATCTCGATGTTCCTCCTTCTCAATCACCACGATCTCACACCGTCAACCCGCCAAATTTCTCAAAATCTTTTGTTAAGCTCTTCATGAACATTCTAAATCATCAGTCACAATCACATATTTGACTTCGTACCGGGTAGCAAATAGTATTCTTGCAGAAGCTTCATCAACATCACGCAACCGCTAAGCTGCTCACAGGAGATAACCCATCCGTGGAATTCCATGCCGACATCTTAAAATGACGCCGCACCGGGTACAACTACCATGAGTTCAGCAAAACCCTCCCGAGCCCATGCTCGTCCACCAACTGTACAAGAATAATCCTTCCCATTGACATCAACTGATAGTTCAACATCACCTTCCAAACTCAAAACCATGTTGCATCCGAAACGATAATCAAGTTTTTCACACCCCTCTTTATTGCAAGCAAACTCCTTTATGTCATATTCAATCTTTCTCCGTACAGTAACCACCATTCCAATTATAATCTATGGACCTAGTCACTTCCACCATGCCTCCCAAATCGCTCAGATATTCCTCAAGATACGTGGCTATCCTACCATAGAATCCGTATTCTACTCTGCTACTCCCACTTAGGTCGAACCATCTCCTTTAAGAAATTTCTCGACCTCCATTTCTCATAGTTGACCTGCTAGTAATTCACCCGCCGCGAGACACCTCCCACCATATCCTTCCTCATACTTCGCTACCCAAATGTTGCCCCAAATCAAATCCGTACCTGTAGCACCGGAAATAATGAATTGCTGCCAACTCTAAACCTCCTAGAAGATTATCTTTCTCGAGCCATCAACATTAGAACACCAATTCAATTCTGATTCGCTGCACACCGATATCTCTGACAATCGCCCCTCAGGCACCATTTCACAAGCCCGCTTTGAAGGAAAAATAAAAGAAGACCATAAAACCAGGTAACCCTAATACGTTCGAACAAGGACGAAGACACCACATCACAATGAAAATTCCACCATGCTCGAAAATACCAAGTCTCGTTACTCCATCAACCCAAAACATGAACATCCATAGTCTGTTTGCCTTTCCTTTGCTGGAATTAAATGCTGAACCTCCAAATCATACACTAAGAAATCCTCCTTTCGAGTCATTCGCCGCCTCGACAAATAAACAAGCACCCTACCATTCCACCAACACTATGTGATAACAACGCCTGAAGGTCATAGCAACTTGTGCGTAACCTCGAAACCATTGGAAATTAAGCTGCTGAGCTAAAATTATAGAACATCCTTCTGCAATGCGACGATAATCACCTACCCGAATACGCAGGGAAAAACATGTTGCACCACGTCTGTAGTACCAATTCAACTACTCGACGCCCAATTGATAACAAGCGCTTCTCGTCGCATAAGATTTAGTAGGAAGGAAATAAAGGCATAAGTCTTACAGGAATCAAACCGCACGATAAAGGAATCAAGAAGGGAAGTGCTCCTAACAGCCCTGTAGCCTCTTGAAGATAAGTACAAACGTCTCTATACCGATTTGCAAGATTCTACCAGACTCGCTCATGACTCATGCAGGCTCGGTGGACTGTGTTGCGTAGCCTAGAATGCAGCTCTCATAAAGTCTCCTCAACAGGTGCGCCTATACGCTAAGGTGATCATCAAATGAACATGTCAGATCCTGCATATTTAGTGCAAAAGTGCAACATGAGTACGTAAATCAAACCCCGAAGAAGTAGTGACGAGGGGTCGACATCAACACTTAATAAAGGTCCAATCAAAAAATATAATAAAACATGAGCAGATATGAAGAATACGACAATGATGGGTAAATCTGTAAGTTACATAATCTTTCAATTACTTCTTTTAAAGCAAGAATTTCTAAATCTTTTATTCTACCTTAGCAGCTCAGAAAATATCTAGTGCAATTATCAAATAAATAAGGAATACCATATAAATGCCGGGCATCAGTGGAAAGATTAGCTCGTGAATATTCGATCTACTAACGATATAACGCATGACTCAGTCGAGGTCGTTCAGCTCAATCTTGAAATGTGTACACTACCGAGGGTCTTGCGGCACGAATCATAGATGCATCTATATATTGCCGAGGCGTTCGACCCGCTCCACAAGAGAAGAAAGGAAGTTACCAAATTACGAGACGAGTGTTCACAATGCAGCGTATGAGCATAAAATGAATATAATCTTTACCATTTCTCAAATTACTCGCCCAAAACTCAAAGTAGTAAGGCTTGGCCTAGTGTACATATATTTCTTTCTAAATCAATTTCAGTTATAACTTCATTTAATTAAGCCAGCATAATGAGTTCAAATAATTCAAATATTACATGATAAGATCCTAAGTCTACTCGGACATAAATATGCTTTAGCTATGTACGGACTCTCGTCACCTCGTGCATACGTAGCACCCACAACTAGTTGCACATAATGATAAATATCACTCAAGGAGTAGTTTCCCCCTCACAAGGTTAGACAGGAGTCTTACCTTGCTCTAAAGTTCCATAACCGGCTCTAAAGCCTCTCTAACACCTTAAACCAAAGCCCATCGATCCAAATCTGGTCAAACAACGTGCAACACAATCATAATATATTCTAATACCCATAATTAATTAATTTAAAAAATTCTCAACTCCGCTCGAATAGTCGATAAAGCCAACCCTCGGGCCCACGTGCCCGGATTCTGAAAATGTTCAAAGATAAACTTTACCCATAACATCACGTACTCAAATATATGATTTATTAATAATTTCATGTCCAATTTTGTAGTCCAAATTCAAAAATACCAATTTCTAGGTATTCTACCAAAATCCCAAATTTCTACTAATTTCCACGCTTAAATCCATTTATAAACCATGTATGTAACTTGTAATAGGTGGGAATCACTTACCTTGTTTTGCTTGATGAAAATATCCCTTTGAAACTCTCCGAAATCACCCCAACCAAGTGAAAATAAAAGAAAATGGGCCAAATCACGTTCCTAAAAGAACACACAGCCCAGCCACCTCGTAGATGCGGCTTTCTGCAAGGTGCCAGCTTTCCACTTCTGCAGGCCCTCAATCGCAGATGCGCATCCGCTTCTGCGGAAATCACCCGTATGTGCGCTCTCAGTAGCTCGAACAACCTTCTGAACCTTTGCAGCTATGACCTCACCTACAGCTCCGCAGGTGTGCTACAGCACCGGCACTTGCGATCGACTAGCCCAGGCCACTTCCGCTTCAGCGTTCCTCCGCCCGCTTCTGCGAGCCCGCAGGTGCGGCATATTCCTCGTACCTCGAATCCCATCCAGCTCACTCTCTACCACTTTTGCGACTTCTAGGCTGCTCTTGCAGCCTCGTACCTATTGCCCTTTCCTCGCAGGTGTGATTGCACTAGATCCCATCAGCCTCAGCACTTCTCCCAAGCCCAAACTCGATCTGTTTTCAATTTGATTCGCACCCGAAGCCCCCGGAACCCTGTCCAAACATATCAACACATCATAAAGAACAATACGAACTTAGTCAAAGTCTTAAACCATGTCAAACAACATCAAAATTTCAAATCGATGGCCAATACCTTTCTTCCAACTTTCCAACCTTCAAACATCGACGAACGCATCCGATTCATATCAAAATATTCCGGAATGACGCCAAACTTTGTGCACATGTCATTAATCATAATGCAAACCTATTCCAACGCTCGAAATCCCAAACGAACAACCATAACATTAAAATTCACTTCAAGTCAGACTTAAGAATTGTTTAATCTTTTAAAATACCAACCTTCCATAATAAGCGCTAAAATGCTCCCGGGTGATCCGATACTCAACCCGAATATACGCCCATGTCTGAAATCATCATGCAAACCTATTGAAACCTTCAATTACCGATTCCGAGGTCGTTTACTCAATAGTCAAATCTTAACCAATTCTTCCAAAATTAGAATTTTCTTTCCAAATCTACTCCGAACTTCCCGAATCCAATTTCGGCCACATGTGCAAGTCCTAATACCTGAAGTGAAAATAGTATATTCTCCATCTGAGTTGGGTCTGTTTGAATATATTTGAGTGAAGAATCTGGCATTTTATTTGCATGTTGCATGAGCAGCTCTTTTCCCATCAAAATTTTCTATTCAAGATGCATGAATACCTATATGTGCAATGTGTTTGAATTTTTAGTATTAAATGGTCATATACAATTATCTGAAATAACAGTATGCTCTCCATCCGAGCTTGTTCTATTTCTTTCTGGATTGTATACTTTTTGAATTATATAATATACTTTGCATGAATGATTCTTTTTCCATCAAAACTTGTGGTTCAAGATGCATACATGTATGTATGTATGTATGTATGTATATATATGTATGCATGTATACATATATATATATATAATGTAGTCTGTAGTGTTTTGAGGCCATGAGCAGCTTCACTTCATGTATTATGACTTGTATGTGTGGTCGAAATTGAATTCCAGGAAGTTCGGAGTTGAGTCGGATGAGAAAATTCTAAATTCAGAAGCTTTAAGTTGGAAGAATTGACTAAGGTTTGACCCTTGAGTAAACGACCTAGGAATCGAGATTTAAAGGTTACAATAGGTTCGCGGGGTGATTTCGAACTTGGGCGTATGTTCGGATTGAGTATCAGGTTTCCTGGGGGCATTTCAGCGCTTATTATGGAAAGTTAGCAATTTTGGAAGAATTTCATAAATTTGGGTTGAAGTGCATTTTAATGTTATCGATGTCCTTTTGGGATAACGAGTTTGGGAATAGCTCTGTATGGTTATTATGGTCTTAGGAGCGTGTCCGAATGTGGATTTGGAAGTCCGTAGGTCATTTCGGGGTCATTTGGAGAAAGTTGGAAATTTGAAGGTTTTTGGGGAGTTTGACCGGGAGTGGACTTTTTGATATCGGGTTCAGATTTCTGATTCCGGAAGTTGGAGTAGGTCTGTAATGTCAAATGTGACTTGTGTGCAAAATTTGAGGTTAATTAGACATGATTTGATAGGAATCGAATGCGCGAAAGTGTTTTTTTGAAGTTTTTGAGTTTCAAGAGTTGATTCATGCGTTTTGGTGTCCGATTTATGCTTTTAAATATTATTTCAGTATTTGGATCGCGCGAACGAGTTCGTATGACATTTTCAGACTTGTGTTGATGTTTGATGTGGAGCCCCGGGATCTCGAGGTGAGTTTTCGAGCGCGTTCGGAGTGGTGAAGAACTTCAGTTCTACTAGTTTTCTGGTCTTGGCTGCAGGTCTCGCAAATATGAGGTTTTATTCGCATTTGCGAAACTCACATTGCAAGGAGGGATTCCCATTTGTGAGGATGGGAAAACACTCAGGGGTTCGCATTTGCAAACATTTTGGTAGCTTTTGCGAAACTGCCCTCTTCGCAATTGCGAAGATTTTGGTTGCAAATGTAACCTTGGCAGGGATGGCTCTCCTTCGCATTTGTGATGCATTAGTTGCAACTGCGACTATTGCATTTGCGAACAAAATAACGCAAATGCGATACCTGCGACCTGTGCAAGAGCCTTTTTATATAGGGACTTGGCTCATTTCCCTCATTTCCCACTTGGTCTTAGTCAATTTTTTGAGAGCATTTGCGGGGTGATTCCATCTACATCACGAGATGAGTTATTCCCACATGTTGTGAATTAAATACATGAGTTGCATATGGATTTAAACATGAAAATTTGTAGAAATTTGGAATTTTGAAGAAAACCTAGAATTTGATAATTTTGGGATTTGGCCACGAAATTGGACATAAAATTGGTAATAATTATATATTTGAGTTTGTAATATTATGAGTAAAGTTTATTTTCAAAATTTTTTGGAATCCGGCACGTGGGCTCGAGGGTTGACTTTATTGACTTTTCGAGCGGAGTTGGGGCTTGTTATAAATTGAATTATTTTGAGTATTAGAGTATATTTTCATTGGTTTGCACATGGTTTAACTAGTTTCGGAACGTTTGGCTTGGAGTTAAGGTGTTAGAGAGGCGTTGGAGCTAGTTATGGAACTTTGGAGCGAGGTAAGTCTCTTGTCTAACCCGGTGTGGGGGAAACTACCCTTAGTTGATATTAATTGTTATGTGCTACTAGTTGTGGGTGCTACATGTGCACGAGGTGACGAGAGTCCATACGTAGCTAAAGCATGTTTATGTCCAGGTAGAGCTAGGATCTTATCATGCAATGTTTGAATTACTTGACTTATTCTGTTGGCTTAATTAATTGAAAATACGATTTAACTTGATTTAGAAATTTAATATATTTAAGGCCCAACCCTATCACTTAAGTTGTTGGCAAGGAAATTGAGAAACGGTAAAAGGTTATATTCACCTAGTGCTCATGAGCTATATTGTAAACACGTATCATGTGATTTGGAAACTTCCTTCCTTTGTTGTGGAGTGGGCCGAACGCCTCGGTAGTATATAAATGCATCTATGGTTCGTGCCGCTCGACCCTCAACAGCGTACACATTATTCTGGACCGGGCCGAACGATCTCGGCAGAATCGTGCGTTCTCGCTAATTGTTCGAATATTCACAAGATAAACCTTCCACTGATGCCCGACATTTTACAGTAATTGTTATTGACATGATATTGACACTTGGCTCGTTATGAGGTAGTGAAGGAGAATGCAAGACCGAGAGATTTATGCTTAAAAGGGGATGATTGGAATATTATGATATTACATATTTACTCCTCTATTGCTATGCACCTCATATTTTTTAGAAATTATCATATTATTTATTCATTTGGACCTCTAGTAAGTGTCGATGTTGACCCTCCGTCACTACTTCTCCGGTGTTAGGCTAGATACTTACTGGGTACGCGTTGATTTACGTACTCAAGCTGCACTACCGCACAAAATGTGCAGGATCTGACAGGTCCTTTGGTGGTCATCTTGGTGCGTAGGTGCACCTATTGAGGAGACTTTATGTGAGCTACAATCCATACTATGCATCGCAGCCCACCGAGTCCCATTTGTACTATTTACTTTATCCTGTCTTATTTACATTCTATAACGATGTTGTATTACCGTTGCACTTCTTAGAAAATGCTCATGCACTTGTGACACCATGTTTTGGGAGTTCATTCTGGTTGTTGTTATCGTAGATCATGTAATTAATATCATTTACTCTGAATAAAAAAAAAATTAATAAATCAACGTTGGTTTGCCTAATGGCGGTGTTAGGTGCCATCACAATCTATAGTAAATTTTGGGTCGTGACATATTGAGCTTGATAAAACATTTTATCTCTTGTGGTACATGAATGCATGACCTTGTTATTATATATTAATGTCTCTCCTAAATAGAGCAATATTAGTTTACCTCGTAAGAGAATATGCTCTTAAAAATTGAGTAAAACTTATCAATGCACTTTTGTCTAAGTCATATTGATCTGGATATGATTTCAAGTTGGTCTATGATGGACCATAAGGTTCATTGAAAATACAAGCACTAACAACTAGTGGATCCTGTTTGGAAGGAAATATTACTAAAAGGATGTTTCCCTTCAAAAGGAAATAAAGCCTGTGATAAGCTAGAATGAATCCCTTCCGATTTGTATAGTTAAATGAACATACTGGTAAGAGATTGTTTTGAATATTTTTGTGACATTCATAAATGATTACTCAAAATATTAATACATTTATTTGATGCACCGTAAGTCTTAATGATTTAAGTAAGTCAAGGTTTTTAAGAATTGAAATGGAGAAGCACCAAGGAAATATATTAAGTAAGTTATTGCAATTTGATTGTAGTGGCGAGCACCTCTCTAAAGAGTTCTTTTGTTACTTATCAGAATAAGGGATTACATCTCAATTGTCTACAGCGTAATCTTCGTAATAGAAGAAGAAATAAGCCTCTTTTGGACATGTATAAATTAATGGAGGGTTATTCAGATTTGCCTTATTCGTTTTTGGAAAATTTTCTAGAAACTGCAAATTATATTCTGAATTTATTTCCTTCTAAGTTAGTATCTCTGACATCTATATAACTATGGACTGAATGGAAGCTCAGTTTGCGGCATGTTCAGATATAGAATTGTCCAGTATATGTGCTGAAAGGGAAAGCAGATATGTAAGTTGGAACTAAGAATGGATAGGTACATGTTTATTAAATATCCAAGAAAATAAATGGATGTTTATTTTATTGTCCTAAAGAAAATAAGGCAATTGTTAAAACAAATACAGTTTTCTAGACAAGGACTGCTTAATAAATCATGTTCCTAGAAGTAAACTAGTTTTATACGAACTAGGCAAAGAAATAACTAGATGTTCAAGAACATCAAAATCCAAAAGTTGGAATTGACATTCCATTACATTTATGTAGTGGGAAAACGTTAATAGGAAGAATATGGCTTAATCGAGTGGGAGTGATGTTTTAACAGTAAACACTATAGCAAGAAGTCGCTAATATACCGTTAGGTAATGAAGGTAATATTAGTAGTACTTCATCATAGTGGGAGAATACTAATGAAAGCATAGTTAGTCGTACACTCTTGGGATAGCTTCGGTAACAGGATCCCGGAGGAGTTTAATACCAAACTTGATAGTGACGACAAAGAACTACTGGACAAAGATCGCATCAGAATATAACTTGGCAAGATTCTTTAACAAACCCTTATATGGTGAAGACATTTAATAGTCATGTAAAAAAAAATGCATGAGAAAGTTGTAGGTGCTTGGTGATGAGTCTAAGTGGGAGATTGTTGGGGCATATACTATTAACCATGCGTTTGGATATAGTATATTCTAACAATTGTCATGGCAAAAAGTATAAGTGGGAGATTGTTGGGATATATACTATTAACCATGGGTTTGGTTTAGATATAGTATTTATTATGAAATAATTATTTATTTAATTTTAATAATATTTTAAATAGATCATATATTAGATTGTGTCATTTGCTTATATAGTAGATGATTTAGTGTATAGAATTTAGCTTATACACGGAAGATTAAATCATCAGTTTTTATAAGTATAAAGTTTGAGTTCACAATCTAATGATGGAATTGGAAAAACCATTATGGATGATTGTAGCACAAGATTAAATATAATTTATCTTGATTATGGGAATGATTTAATTCCAACTTCTTGTGCTAGTATAATTTGTAGGTATTGAACAGATCAAGTAGAGATAAGTATTTTATACTGACTTAATAAATAAACTCTCTAGCCATTAAACATACTTATACTCTTAATGTTGATATAATTATTATTAGCTTTGTATATTATTATTGTTTTGATTTATTAAAAGGCGAGATCCTTTCGTGGGTCAATATGGTGGTAAATTGGATAATAATAATAATGTACATTAGCGAAGTAATAGTTAGTTTATGGAATCCATGTCTCGATTTAGAGATTGATGATACACCTTTATGAAAGTTTATATGTTTTCATGTGTAAACCCGGCTGGTTAATTTTGTATCCGACACATGAAATAAGTTAAGCGAAAGTCTAAAAAAAATAATCAATAAATAAAATTGTCAATAATTTAATTTAATTGTTTAGTATCTGAATCTTAACATATGGAATTAAATAAGATTTAATGGATGAATTTCGAAATTGAATAAGGAGTGCAATTACGAATTTTTAGTGGAATAATTCGTAATTAATTATGGTGGATATTAAATTCGAAAATTACAAGTTAATTCCATAATTGGAAGCCTTATTAATTAAATTTTCTGGTCCTTAATGTGCCTAAATAATAGAAAATAAAGGAATCCCTTTCCTAGTGGAAAAGAAAATCGAATAGATTTTGGAAAAGGATTTTAACCCTTAAAACTTGTGATATAAATACATAATGTTTTCCACCAAGAGGTAGATGACATGGTTGGCCGAATTTCAGCCCTTTTTTCCTAAAAATTTTGCCCTCACGAAATTGTTATTTTCGGATATTATTTGGGTAACACAGCAAAAGACCGTGGAACGTTCGGAGATCGTGATCGTGGAGGTGGTGGAGATTTTATTTTGTTATTGTGGAATTGGAGGATCACGTGATAGATGAGCTTTGTTCACGCTTCAAGAGGTAACCCGTAAAATTTCGTTTATACTAGTTGTCTAGATTACATGTGATTTTGATACTGGGATTGTTTCCGCTGCTTATAATAATCTATCACCGTCACCCTCCAAGAATCCTCTATTTTAAAAAATATAAAAATTCGTTTGAATAAGGGTCAAAATTAAGAAGTAACTCTCTTGAAATACCAATTATATAGTTCTTTTTGGAACAGAGTGAATACTATTTAAGTGGCATCATGGTACACGTTCATGTATTAATTTATGTTTCCAAGGAGCTTAAATCAAATTAATTACTAGAAACTTTCACCAACAATATACAGGACATAAGGAGTAAAAGTTTCTAGTAAGTAATTTGATTTAAGCTCCTTGGAAACATAACTCGACAATATAATTTTGTACTGTCGTCTGTGTTGTTTTTGTCTTCTGAAGGAAATACTAAACCTAATGAGTTTTTTTCCTAAAGAACAAATATTCTGAAAAAGGGATTGTGATATTTATTTCATATCGGCTAAGGATGATAGTTATTCACAATATTATAGAGTAGAGAAAACATTCTTCAATTTTTATAGCCTATTGTTCCTGAAGCAACAATGCATTGAAAAGGCTCGTTGTGATTATTGATAAAGACATGTTAAAGAAAATTTCTCTTTATTACGTGCATCGAATTTTCTCCTGAAGTAATAATATTTCGGAAGAGGTTTAATCAATTTCATTTCTTATGACAGAGTAAAAATAATTAAGCAAAATACATAAGTTATCCCTTGAACTATGGACTAAATCCCTATTACATACTTTTTTCGGACAAAAATTACCTTACATACTAAACATTTCTATAGTGTAACTAAGACACACCTCTTTTATTACGTTGCACACACATGATTTGCACGCAAAATGTCACGACCCAATTTTCTATAGGCCGTGATGGCACCAAAAGTCGCCGCTAGGCAAGCCAACAGTGAACTAACCGTGTATCTCCTCTTTTAACATTTTTGAAATAGTTAATTTTTAGTTATTACACAAGTAAGAGATGAGAAAATTTAATAAAATAAAATGTAACAAATTGTAAGATCAAGCGTAGTGAAGTAAATACTCAAAAATCATTAAGTGTCTACTAGCAAAATTCCAAGACCTGGTGTCACAAGTGTATGAGCTATTCGTAGAATACACAAAACTCTAAACTACTGTCTGAAATAAAGTAGAAAGAAAGTAAATACAAAAGAAAGACTTTGGGTGTTGCAGAACGGCTCGGAAGGCAGCTCACCGCTATGTCTCGATGTATCAGTAGTGCGCGCTGATGATGTCCAGATGCACCTGCCTCAAATCCTGCACGGTTATTGCAGAAGTGTAGCGTGAGTACATAAACAACATGTACCCAATAAGAATCTAGTCTAACCTCGAAGAAGTAGTGACGAGGGGTCGACTTCGACACTTACTATGGTCTAACAATAAAATACCGAAATTCTAAATAAGCATAAGTTATGTAAACAACCATAAATCTCCATGACAAGCTATAAACAAATATTTCTTTCACTAATATTAAATCCCAAGTCAATTTCCATCATTTAAATAATTATAACCTCTCAAGCCAATGAAATCATATCAAGAAGATTATGATCCAAGTATTATTACGCACGAGTTATGCCGAGGTCGTACTGTCCGATCCAAATATAAGCATCTACTGTGTGCACTGCCGAAGGTCGAACAACACGAACCATAGATGCATCTATTAACCTGCCGAGGCAAACAGCCCGCTTCAATTAGAGTAGAGAAAATTTACCTCACTCACGGAAACACTTGCGATGCGAGTGGACATACATCTCTCAAAGTTATTATAATATTCTTCCATGCTTCCCCACACATAATAAATTCAAACGAGAGACTTTAAATCTTAAAGTCCTTAATCTCAGCTTTAGTTAAGACAATCAATATGTATGACCAACATAATAGAGCAAAAAAATATTGTGTAAGCCTAAGACTACTCGGACATCACTTAATATACAGCTACGAACGGACTCTCATCACCTAGTGCGTACATAGCTCCCCACACATATAATTCACAACAAAAATACAACTAAGGGGATAAGTTCCCTCTTACGAGGTTATGCAAGAGACTTACCTTGTTCTTAAGCGCACTCCCGATCCACAAATATATTATAAATCCTCAACTCGTTGCCAAACGACCCGAAACTTGTCAATGTTATATAAATTAAACAATATATGTTCAAAAGTTCATAATTTAACTATTAGATTATTACCCAACCCAAATTAGAAGATTCCTAAAATTCATCCTCAAGCCTAGGTGCCCGAATTCCGGAAATTTTTGAAGAGAGTTGTTACCCTTAAACTTATAAACTCAAATATATAGTTTTCACTCAATTCCATAATCATTTTCGTGGTTACATCCCATTTTTATCAAAACCTAGGTTTTTCACCTAAACCCATGATTTTCATAATTTTTACATGTTAAAACTTACCCATAATATATGTATTTAACTGACATTATATAGAAAATACTTAACTCAAAGTGCTAGGTGAAAATCCCTCTCCAAGAGCTCCAAATTCACCCAAGAGGTGAAAGAAAGTGAGCCAAAATAGCCTAAGTCCCGTATTAAATGGACCATTATGCCTCCAGCGATTTCGCACATACGGTCACTGGGCCGCATCTGCGGTACCGCTTCTGTAACTAGGACCGCTTTTGCGACATATAAAAGGCCCGGCGTTGGCCGCTTTTACAGAAATGAGCCCGCTTCTGCGGTCTCTCTTCTGCGACAAGGGAAGCGCATCTGCCACCTTCTCACACCTGCGGCTCCTCATCGCAGAAGCGAGTCCGCTTCTGCGCACTCCCCTTCGCTTATGTGGACCACTGGCCAACTGCTCCCTACCCGCTTCTGCAGCCAAAATCACGCACCTGCAGGCTTGCAAATGCGGCCAAAAGCTCGCAGGTGGGGGCACACCTGAACTGGTGCACCTGCAGCTCTTTTGAGTCCATGTTCAATCCGTACATCGCTCGAACTGCACCCGAGGCCCCCGAGGCCTCACCCAAATATACCAAAAAGTCCGTAAACATGAGATGGGCTTGCTCGAACCCTTGGAACGCGGAAAACAACATCAAAACTAAGAATCACACCCCAAAACAAATTGAATCAACATATGAACTTCAAGTTCTTCCAACTTACTTTGAACGTGCCGAAACATATTTAAACTGCTCGGAATTCCTCCAAATTTTGTATGCAAGTCTCAAATAACCATACATAACTATTCCCAGGATCAGAATCCCAAACGGACCTCGGTAACACCAAAACCTACTCCAAATAAAATTTAAAGAACTTTTAAACCTTCAATAAGCAAACTTTCAACCTTAAGCGCCGAAATGCTCCCGGGTCATCCAAAACCTGATGCGAACATTCGCCCAAGTCCAAAATCATCATGCAAACCTATTGGAACAGTCAAATACTGGTTGCGAGTTTGGTTACTCAAAATATTAACCAAAGTCAAACTTAGCCTTTTAAAAGCCAACTAAGGAACTAAATGTTCCAATTTCAAACCGAGCCCTTCCAAATTTTGAACTAACCATCCCCGTAAGTCATAAAAACAGTAAAAGCACATACATGGAGTCTTCTTTAGGGGAACGGAGACCTAAGAAGCAAAATGACCGGTCGGGTCATTACATTCTCCACCTCAAAAACAAACGTTCGTCCTCGAAGGGGTCTAGAATCATACCTGGAGTGTTGAACAAGTGTGGATATCTGCTCCGCATGTCCTCGTCGGTCTCCCAAGTCACCTTCTCGAGTGGTTGACCCCTCCACTGAACCTTTACTGCAAAAATCTTCTTGAACCTCAACTGGCAAACCTGTCTGTCAACAATGGCAACTAGCTCCTCCTCATAACCCATGTTCTCATCTAGCTGAACCGTGCCGTTGTCCAACACATGCGACCTGTCGGCATGATATCTCTGGAGCATAGACACGTGGAAAATCGGGTGAACTCCCGATAGACTGGGAGGCAAAGCAAACTCATAAGCAACCTCCCAAACTCGTCTCAACACCTCGAACGGACCTATAAACCTTGGGCTTAACTTGCCCTTCTTGCCGAACCTCATGACCGCCTTCATCGGTGAGACTTTCAAGAGAACCTTCTCGCCCACCATAAAAGATAAATCACGCGCCTTCTAATCCACATAACTCTTCTGTCTGGATTGTGTTGTGCGAAGTCGCTGATGGATCAACTTTACATTTTCCAATGCATCCCTTACCATATCAGTACCATATAACTTAGCCTCACCGGGCTCAAACCATCCTATGGGAGAATGACATCACCGACCATATAAAGCCTCAAATAGATCCATCTTGATGCTGGATTGATAACTATTGTTGTAAGTAAACTCGGCCTAAGGCAAGAATCGGTCCCACTGCTCTTCGAAGCCAACCACACATGCTATGAGAATATCCTCCAAAATTTGAACTATTCGCTCTGACTACCCATCATTCTGCAGACGAAAGGTTTTGGTGAGCTCTACACGGGTCCCAAACTCACTCTATACTGCTCTCCAAAAATACAAAGTAAACTGAGGGCCTCCATCTGATATAATGGAGACATGCACACCATACAACCGAACAATCTCATCAATATAAATCTAAGCTAACCTCTCTGAAGAATACGTGCTCACAACAGGAATGAAGCGTGCCGACTTGGTCAGCCTGTCGACAATGACCCAAATTGCATCAAACTTCCGCAAGGTCCACGGCAACCCAACTACGAAATCTATAGTAATGCGCAATTTCCACTCAGGTATAGTCATCTGCTGAAGTAGGCCACCCGACCACGGATGCTCATACTTGACCTGCTGGCAATTTAGGCACCTCGCCATATACTCAACTATGTCCTTCTTCATCCACCGCCACCAATAATGCTGCCTCAGGTCGCGATACATCTTTGTAGCACCTGGATGAAAAGAGTATAGAGAATTGTGTGCCTCCTCTAGGATCTTCTCCCTTAAGCCACCAACATTAGAATAAACACATAGGCGACCCCGGAGTCGCAGAACACCATCCTCAGAAGGAAACACATTAGAAAACTCTCGGACTACGGGTACTGAATCAATCGTCGGGGTCTCTGCAGTAGTATCTCGAACATAAGCTAGATAAGACAAACAACCCTTCTCGACCATGTGTCGAGCTTTTGGAAAAGAGACAACCCAACTAGATGTACTGGCAGACGAGCCCTTCAACTCCAATCTAGGCAACTCTGGCATCACCAAGGTAACAGTCTTGGCATGGCAATCAAGGATGGTGTGATACGAAGACAACTAGTCCATGCCCAAGATGACTTCAAAGTCGGTCATACCAAGCAACAGAAGATCCGCTCTAGTCTCAAAACCAAAGAATGTAACAATGCAGGACTGGTAGATCCGATCCACAACAACAAAATCGCCCACAGGAATGGACACATAGACTGGAGTACCCAAGGACTCACAGTACCACTCAGGAAATGAGCAAACAGAGATGAAACATACGAATATATAGACCCTGGATTAAATAGTATCGAGGCATCCTTACGGCAGACAGAAATAATACCTGTGATCACGGCATCTGAGGCCACTGTATCTGGTATGGCTGAAAAAGCATAGAATTTAGTTGGAGCGCCACCTGATTGGCCTCCTCCTATCTGACCTCGACCTCTAGGACGGCCCCTACCCACCTGCCCTCTGCCTCTGGGCGGCCAGACGGCTGGTGATGCAACTGGTGCTGTAATCATAGGCTGGTGTCCCTACTGCACTGCCTTGCCCCAAAGTCTGGGACAAAACCTCTTCATATGGCTAGGATTCCCGCACTCGTAACAACCCCTCGAAATGGCTGAGTGTTGTTTGAAAGTCTGACACTGATGGCCTGAATACACACTAGAGGAATCCTGAATAGCTGGTGGCTGATAGGAACTCTCTGGCATGGCACTGAAATAGGGCCGTATTGGGGCAACCCAAGGAGGCGGTGGTGTTGGATATGTGGGCCTGCTAGACTGACCTCTCACAAACTGACCCTTGCACCCAGTCGGGGCACCACTAAACTCTCCAGAATACCAAAATCGTTTATCCCTCATAGCCTGCTACCGACCACGCTGATGTACACCCTTGATCCTCCGAGCTATCTTTACAACTAGCTCGTTAGAAGTCCCTATCTAAACCTCTCGAGCTATAGTGGCCTGGCTAGCAGAGTGCAAACTTGCAAAAAACCTCCGCACTCTCTCTGCATTGGTTAGAAGTATCAAAAGTGCATGGATAGACAACTCAGAGATTCTCACCTCATAGTCAGTTACCGACATCTAGCCCTGCTGGAGTTGCTCGAACTGAATCGCAATTCTTCCCTTTGAGAGGGTGGAATATATCTGTCCAAGAAGAGGCTTGTAAACTGATCCCAAGTCATGGGAGGAGAACCTGCTGGTCTACCAAGAAGATAGGATTGCCACCATCGAGCGGCCCTACCCTCCAGCTGAAAGGTAGTAAAATCCACCCCATGGGACTCCAATATCCTCATGTTGTGCAGTTTGTCCTTGAACCGATGAATAAAGTACTGGGGATCCTCGTGTCACTCACCTCCAAAGACAGGAGGTTGTATCCTTGTCAATCTATCCAATAGCCTATGCGGATCGCCGGACACAGCTGGTATGGGCTCAGGTCCACGCACAGGTAGTGCACCCGAGGTCTGATACACGATAGATGCATGCCCTGGAGCCTGAGCTTTAAGGTCTGTGCTCCCCCTCCCGCCTGAGATGTGGTAGGGTGTACTAGTAATAGCTAGCCTGATTCATAGAATCCATGAACAACATCATACAGCCTATGACCTCCTGAAATCTTGGGCGAACATGAAATCCATCGGGGCTGGATCTACTGCAGGCACCTCGCCCTGCTCCTCAATAATAGGATCCTCTACTGGATCCACTGGTGGCATAACTGGATCAACTCTAGGACGTCCTCATCCCCTACCACGGGCAGAAGCTCTCCGTCAGCCTCTGCCTCGGCCTCTAGCAACAGAGGGAGCAGCTCCTCCATGGTTTGGAACATCCGTTGCACACGTTCTCACCATTTGTGAGGGAATAAGAGAAATATACTTAGTACCACATCAACTGCATGATAGAAGATGAAGAAAGAGTAGTTTCCTAACACCCTATAGCCTCTAAATGATAAGTGTGGACATCTCCGCATCGATCTGCAAGACTCTATTAGGCCTGCCCATATCTTATGAGACTTATGTGAACCTCGTGTTCTGATACCATATTGTCACGACCCAATATTCTATAGGTCGTGATGACGCCCAACGTCGCCGCTAGGAAAACCAACAGTGAACTAATCGAGTATCTACTCTTTAAACATTTTTGAAATAGTTGGTTTTTAATTATTACATAAGTAAGAGATGAGAAAATTTAATAAAATAAAATATAACAAATTGTAAGATCAAGTGTAGTGAAATAAATACTCAAAGATCATTAAGTGTCTACTAGAAAAATTCCAAGACCTAGTGTCACAAGTGTATGAGCTACTTGTATAATATACAAAATGCTAAACTACTGCCTGAAATAAAGTAGACAGAAAGTAAATACAAAAGAAAGACTTCGGGTGCTGCTGAACGGCTCGTAAGGTAGTTTACCGCTAAGTCTCGATGTATCAGGAGTGCGCGCGGGGATGATGTCCTGATGCACCTGCCTCAGATCCTGCATAACTAATGCAGAAGGGTAGTATGACTACATAAACAACATGAACCCAGAAAGTATCTAGTCTAACCTCGAAGAAGTAGTGGTGAGGGGTCGACTTTGACACTCGCTATGGGCTAACAATAAAATACTAAAATTCTAAATAAGCATGAGTTATGTAAACGATCATAAATCTCCATGACGGGCTATAAACAAATATTTCTTTCACTAATATTAAATCCCCAAGTCAATGTCCATCATTTAAATAATTGTAACCTCTCAAGCCAATGAAATCATATCAAGAAGATTAGGATCCAATTATACGCACGATTTATGCCAAGTTCATACGGGCCCGATCCAAAATATATGTATATATTGTGTGCAGTGCGGACAGTCAAACGGCACAAACCATAGATTCATCTATTAACTTGCCGAGGCAAACGGCCCACTCCCATGAGAGTAGAAAAAATTTACCTCGCTCGCGGAGATACTTGCGACGGAAGTGGACATAGATTTCTAAAAGTTATTATAAAATTCTTCCATTCTTCCCACACATAAGAAATTCAAACTGGAGACTTTAAATCTTAAAATCCTTAATCTCAGCTTTAGTTAAGACAATTAATATGTATGACCAACATAATAGAGCAAACAAAACATGGTGTTAGCCTAAGAGTACCCGGACATCACAAAGAACATAGCAACGCACGGACTCTCGTCACCAAGTGCGTACGTAGCTGCCCACACATATAATTCACAAGAAAAATATGCCTAAGGGGATGAGTTCCCTCTTATGGTGTTAGGCAAGAGATTTATCTCGTTCTCAAGCTCACTCCCGATCCACAAATATGATATAAATCCACAACTCGTTGCCAAACGACTCGAAACTAGTGAAATGTTATATAAATAAATCAATACATGCTCAAAAGTTCATAATTTAACTATTAGAGTAATTACCCAACCCAAATCGGAAGATTCCTAAAATTCACCCCCAGGCCCACGTGACCGGATTCCGGAAGTTTTCAAAGAAAGTTGTTACTCGTAACTTCACAAACTCAAATATATAGTTTTCTCTCAATCCCATAACTATTTTCGTGGTTAAATTCTATTTTTATAAAAACCTAGATGTTTCACCGAAACCCATGATTTTCACAATTTTTACATGTTAAAACCTACCCATAATCTATGTATTTAACTCACATTGTATAGAAATTATTTTGCTCAAAGTGCTAGGTGAAAACCCCTCTCCAAGAGCTCCAAAATCGCTGAGATGAAAGAATGTGAGCCAAAATAGCCTAAGTCCTGCATTGAATTTACCATTCCACCTCCAGCGTTTCGCACCTGCGGTCGCTGACCCCTATCTGCGGAATTCCATAGGCCCAGTATGGGCCTCTTATGCGGACATGAGCCCACTTCTGTCGCCTTGCTTCTGGGGTCAAAGAAGCGCATCTGCGGCCTTCTCGCACCTGCAGGTCCTCATCTTATAAGCGAGTCCGCTTCTGAGCACTCCCCTTCGCTTCTGCGGACCACTGGCCAACTGCTTCCAAGCCGCTTCTGCAGCCAAAATCACGCACCTGCGAGCTTGCACCTGCGGCCAAAAGCTCGCAGGTGCGGGCTCACCAGAACTGGTGCACCAGCAGCCCTTTTGAGTCCAAGTTCAATCCATGCATCGCCCTGATTGCACCCGAGGCCCCCGAGGCTTCGCCCAAACATACCAACAAGTCCGTAAGTATGAGACATGCTTGCATGAACTCTCTTAATGCGGAAAACGACACCAAAACTAAGAATCATACCCCAGACCCAATTGAATCAACTTATGAACTTTAAGTTCTTCCAACTTACTCCGAATGCGACGAAACATAATTAAACTACTCGGAATGACTCCAAATTTTGCGTGCATGTCTCAAATCACCATACTGAACTATTCCCATTCTTGGAATCCCAAACGGACCTCGATAACACTAGAACCTACTCCAAACCAAATTTAAATAACTTTTAAAACTTCAATAAGCAAACTTTCAACCTTAAGTGCCGAAATGCTCCTGGGTCATCCAAAACTCGATCCGAACATACGCCCAAGTCCAAAATCATCATACCAACATATTAGAACCGTCCAATCCTAGTTCTGAGGTTGTTTACTCAAAATGTTGACCAAAGTCAAACTTAGCCTTTTAAAAGCCAACTAAGGAACTAAGAATTCTTATTTCAATCCGAACCCTTCCAAATCCCGAACTAACCGTCCCCGCAAGTTATAAAACAATAAAAGCACATACGGGGAGTTTGATTTAGGGGAACGAGGACCTAGCAGCTGAAAATGACTGTGCCGTCGAATTGGATTCTGGTGATGCAACATCGTCATGGTCGAATATGTTGCCGGAACTGCTCCGTCAATTTGGGGTGCCACCATATTCAGGCAAAAGGAAATTGCAAATTTAATTTTTTTGGTGTTAATATCATAGTACAGCACGTTAAGATTTATGACTCACTTTTGCTTTGCTTTCTCTTGATTGAGATTTTATTTCTCTATCTTCGAATTATCCAGTTGTCAATAAATTCGAATTTTATTTCTTTGTCTTCAATCCGAATTTGTTTTGGGCTTTGTACTGTATGTTAGAGGTCTCATTATTCATGCATTATGTCTTATGACCATCTCCGCCCACTGTTACTTCTAAAGTGTTAGATCTAACAAATTTTGGTTTGACTTGTGGCTCTGACTTTTGTGGTGTTCGTCGGAGGGGAAGGTAGTGATGGAAGAGATGGGGATGAAGAAGATGAGGGTATATGCGTATTTATATATTTTTTTAATGATTTTAAGTTAATTGCATGTGTCACAACCTTATTGGTGCGTGACATTACACATAATTTAGTAAACAGGTCAAGAAAAAAAAAGTTTGTCTTACTACACTCCGGAAAGGTTGAGTGTGTAAAGTAATTTTCATTCGCAAAAAGTGTGTAATAGGTATTTGGTCTATAGTTCAGGGGGTAACTTATGTATTTTTCCAAATAATTAATATAATGAGCTTTAATTTGATGAACAATCATAAAACTCGTCCTATTAAATCTACACCATTCCTTGATGTGAATTTTGTAGTATATGAAATATGTTCGAAAGAAGATAATATCATAATAACCGTGGTCATTACCATGGTGGAGGACATGGACGTCACAAGAAATGAAATAATTACCGTCACTATTACGGATATAAACAAGAAAATTGAGGGTTCTCCAAATAATCTTTCAAGAAATAAAAATAAATAAAAATCATCGATTGTTATGAAATGTTGTCATTGGGCACTCCACATGATGACTTCGGTCCATGCCAAAAATTAATAAATATTAGCAACCTTAATATCTAAAAAGTAAAACATGTTATTGTGAAGGTGCGAATAGAAGTGATATTTGAAAAACGTTCCCACTAAATTGAGTGTGTTGGACTACAAGAATCAGTTTAACCAATTGATTGTAACGACCCGGCGGGTCGTTTTGAGCTCTAGCGCGACGTTCAGCTGTCTGAGGCTTAGAGTAGCTTCACTTTAGGTGTTATGACTTGTACGTGTGGTTGGAATTGAATTTCGGGAAGTTCGGAGTTGATTCGGAAAGAAAATTCTAATTTCGTAAGCCTTAAGTTGGAACAATTGGCTAAGATTTGACTTTTGAGTAAACGACCTCGGAGTCAGGATTTGAAGGTTCCAATAAGTTCGTATGATGATTTCGGACATGGGCGTATGTTCGGGTTGTGTATCCGATCACCCGGGAGCATTTCAGTGCTTATTTGGAAGGTTGATATTTTAAAAGCTTAAGAAATTCTTAAGTTTGACTAGAAGTGGATTTTAATGTTATCGATGTTTGTTTGGGATTTCGAGCCTTAGAATAGGTTTTGTGTTGTGATTTATGACTTGTGCGCAAAGTTTGGCGTCATTCCAGAATGTTTTAATATGAATCTGACACGATCGTCGGAGTTTGAAAGTTTGAAAATTGAAACAAAAGTTTTGGCCGTCGATTTGTAATTTTGATGTTGTTTGACGCGGTTTAAGGCTTCAACTAATTTTTGTATTGTACTTTGGGATGTGTTGGTATGTCAGGACGGGGTCCCGGGGGCCTCGAGTGCGAATCAAATTGAAAATAGATCCAGTTTGGAGTTGGAAGAAGTGCTGAGGTAGCTGGGATCTGGTGCAACTGCACATGCCTGGAGAGGACCGCAGGTGCGAGACCGCAGAAGCGGCCCAGGAGTTGCAGAAGTGGTAGAGTGCGAGATGGATGGGATTCGCAGGTACGAGGAATATGCTCCACCTGCGGGCTCGCAGATGCAGACGGAGGAACGCAGAAGCGGAAGTGGCTTGGGCTGGTCTATCGCAGGTGCGAGTGCTGTAGCGCACCTGTGGAGCTGTAGGTGCGGAAGGCAATCGAGCTACGGAGACTGTAGATATGGGTGATTTCTGTAGAAGCGGATGCGCATCTGCCAGTGAGGGTCCGCAAAAGAAGAAAGCTGGCACCTTGGGGGAAGCCCCATCTGCGAGGTGGCTCCAGCAGAAGCGACTATTGGTTCGCAGGTGCGAGAGGTCGATGAGCAGTGTGTTCTTTAAGAACAAGATTTTTCCCATTTGCTTTCATTTTCACATGGTTGGGACGATTTTGGAGAGCTTCAAGGGGATATTTTCATCAAGCAACACAAGATAAGTGATTCCCACCAATTACAAGTTATATACATGGGTTTTATATGGATTTAAACATGGAAATTAGTAGAAATTTGGGATTTTCGTAGAAAACCTAGAATTTGATATTTTTGGAATTTGATCATGAAGTTGGACATGGAAATTGAAATAAATTATATATCTGAGTTCGTGGTGTTATCGTAAGGTTTATCTTCAAAAGTTTTCGGAATCTGGGCACGTAGGCTTGAGGGTTGACTTTATGACTTTTCGAGCGGAGTTGGGGATTATTATTAATTGACTAACTATAGGTAATAGAGTATATATTTATGGATTTTCACATTTGTTTGACTAGTTTCGGGATGTTGGGCTTTGAGTTGAGGTGTTAGAGAGGCGTTAGAGCCGTTTATGGAACTTCGGAGGGAGGTAAGACTCCTGTCTAACCTGGTAAGAGGGAAACTAACCCCTAGGTGATATTCATTGTTATGTACAACTAGTTTTGGGTGCTACGTTCGCACCAGGTGACGAGATTGCGTATATAGCTATATCATGTTTATGTCCGGGTAGACTTAGGATCTTATCATGTAATATCTGAATTATTTGAACTCAGTTTGCTGGCTTAATTAATTGAAGTTATAATTGAAATTGATTTGGAAATAAAAATATGAACACTAGGCCAAGCCTTAACACTTTGAGTTGGGGCGAGTTATTTGAGAAATGGTAAAGATTACATTCATTTTATGCTCATGTGCTGTATTGTAAACACGTCTCTCGTAATTCGATAACTTCCTTCCTTTTCTTGTGGATCGGGCGGAATGCCTCAGCAGTAAATAGATGCATCTATGGTTCGTGCCTTATGACCCTCGGCAGTGTACAAATTATTCCGGATTGGGACGAACGACCTCGGTAGAATCGTGCGTTATATCGCTAGTAGACCGAATATTCACGAGGTAATCTTTCCACTGATGCCCGGCGTTTTATATGGTATTCCTTATTTATTTGATAATGACACTTGATATTTTTCCGAGTTGTTAAGGTAGCATACATGATTTAGAAGTTCTTGCTTTAAAAGAAGTAACTGGAAGATTACGTAACTTACAAATCGACCCCTCGTCACTACTTCTCCGGGGATAGGCTAGATACTTACTGGGTACGCATTGATTTACGTACTCATGCTGCACTTCTGCACTAAATGTGTAGGATCTGATAGGTTCATTTGCTAATCACCTTAGCACGTAGGCGCACCTGTTGAGTAGACTTTATCTGAGCTGCATTCCAGGCTACGCATCGCAGTCCACTGAGTCTCCATTGTACTTTTTATTTTATTCTGTCTTACTACAGTTGAGACAGGTGTTGTATTACTATTGTACTCTTTAGAAAATGCTCATGCACTTGTGTCACCGGGTTTTTAGGGTCCCTACAGGTTGTTTGTTATTGCAGTTGACGTAGTTATTATCTTTTCACCCTATAAATTCCCGTTTATACAGCTTAGGTAATGGAGATTATGTTCTCGAAAGTAATAAATTGGTAAATAAATTGATACACTAATGTTGGCTTGCCTGACGGCTGTGTTAGGCATCATCATGACCTATAGTAGATTTTGGGTTATGAGAGCTTGGTATCAAAGCATTAGGTTCACTTAGGTCTCATGAGTCATGAGAAAGTCTAGTAGAGTATTGCGGATCGGTACAGAGACATCTGTACTTATCTTCGAGAGGCTCGTGCCTTTATTTCTTTATTACTCATTCTTATACGACGTGAAGCGCTTGTTGTTAATTGGACGTCCAGGAGTTGTAATGGTACTGTAGACGTGGTGCAGGATGTTTTTCCCTGCGTGTTTGGGCTGGCTATTATCATCGCCTTGCGGAAGGATGTTTTGTCATTTCAGCTCAGTAGCTGCATTTTCGATGGTTTTGAGGCTATGCACAGCTTGCTACAATGTTCATGCATCGTTATCGCACAGTATTGATGTAATGATGGGGTGCTCATTTATGTGTTGAGGTAGTGAATGACTTGAAGAGAGGATTTCCCAGTGCATGGTTTAGGGGTTCAGCATTTAATTCTAGCGGAGGAAAGGCAATCATACTATAGATGTCTAGGTTTGGTTGATGAAGTGATGAGACTTGGTATTTTCGAGCGTGGTGGAATTCTTATTTGTTATGTGGTATCGTTTTCCTTGTTGGGAACGCATTAAGGTTCACCAGTGATATGGTCTTCTTTGATTTTGCCTCCGGGGCTGGGTGTTGTTAAATGGTGCATGAGGGGCGGTTGTCAGAGATAGCAGTGTGCAGCGGTTCAGAATCGAATTGGTATTTCTATTGTTGATGGCCCGAGAAATATGATCTTTTGGGAGGTTTGGAGTTGGTAGCAATTCATTAGTTCCGGTGCTACAGGTGTGAACTTGGTTCGAGGCAACATTTGGGGCAGCGAAGTATGAATAAGGACATGGCGGGAGGTGTCCCACGGAGGATGAATTACTAGCTGGTCAAATAAGAGAAGCGGAAGTCGAGAAATTGCTTAAAGGAGATGGTTTGACCGAAGTGGGAGTGGCAGAGTAGCATATGGATTCTATGGTAGGATAGCCACGTACCGTGAGAAAGTGTAGAACGGTTTGGGAATCGTGATGGAAGGTTTTGGCCTATGGATTTTCTTTGGAATGATGGTTATTGTATGGAGAAAGATTGAATATGGAAGAAAGGAGTTTGCTTGAAATGAAGAGGGGTGTGAAGATTTGATTATCGTTTCAAATGCAATATGACTTGAGTTTGGACGGTAATGTTGAACTTTTAGTTGATGTCAATGGGGAAGGAACAGACTTAGACAGCCAGTGGGCGAGCATGGGCTTAGGAGAATTTACTGATTACATGGTAGTTGTAGCCAGTGCATCGTCGTTGGAAGATGTCGGCAAGGAATTCCACAGGTGGGTTATCTCCTACGAGCAAGTTAGCGGTTGTGTGATGTTGATGAAGCTTCTATGAAGAATACTACTTGCTACCCTGTAAGAGGTCGAATATTTGATTGTGACTGATGATTCAGAATGTTGATGAAAAGCTTAACAAAAGACTTCGGGAAATTTGGCTGGTTAACGATGCGATATCATGGTAATTGAGAAGGAGGAATCGTTGTGGGATCTACATTATATGGTGGTAGCTTAAATATAAGTTGGGAGCCCACCATCTACGATTGGATCACGTGGGTGTCTTCTTGTGCGGTTCTGGTTATCGGTGTATTGGTGGATTATTTAGGACTAAGAATAGGAACATCAGGGGTAATTCGAGCAGAGAAATTGATAAATGTGTGCTATATTCCGCCATATCAATTCATGTGCAAATTTTGGGAAGACTCAGAGTTTATGCTTTATGGATTTGATGTACAAGAAAAAGAATTCAGCTAGTTGCTTCATCGAGAGTGTGTTCATGTGCTGGCAGAGCGTTGAAGTTTGGTGATATTCGGGGTCAGGTCAGAATGGGCGACTCTCAACAACGGTCCTTGTGGATTCAAGAATAAAAGTGTAGTGCCTAAGGATGTCAGTTCCGTTGCGTGGTTAAGGACCGAGTTTTCGCAGTGGATTGCAAACAGAAATTAGAAAGTTCTATGTCATTATCGAGTATGCGGTGCAGTATGGAGCAAAGGAAGAAATAGATTCGATTTTCATGGAAAATCTTGCAAAATGGGTGTACCAGGTGGAGATGCTATTGTGCGCTTGAGAAGTGTATGAGATGGTTCATGGGCATTGAGATGATGTGTCCTCGTGATTCGGGTCTCTCGGGATGATTTTGGATTGGGTTCGTTATGTTTTGAATGGAGGTAGTATTATTTCTGAGGCAATTCCAGAGTAAATCGAAAGAAGTTGGATCGGGTAGTAATGGTTGAATCAACATGATTGTGGTAATGATCAATTTTTTCAGCATGTGAGGTTATACATGTGGTTTGTGGATGTACGTGTGGGCCTAGTAGCAACCGTAACTTGATTGATTTGGGAGGTATTTGATTCAAGTGGCCTCCTGGTGTAAATGGATTCCGGAAGAGTCATGATGGTCTAGATCACGACTTGAGGTTTGTATTTTCTGCGGTTTGGGAATTCAGTTGCATGTTGCATTGGCTCTTCTGAAATGAGTTAAATGAAAGGTATCTAGCCAATGAAGTGCTCATTCTACTAGTGGTTCAGGGGTTATTATGGATTCTTATACTCTTGTATAGTGGCATTATGGATGTAGTGAGCGGCATGAGAATTAGACGTTGAGGATCAAGGTTGCGGTTTGGTGTTAATAAGAATGTCATGAGCTCGGATGAGCAGGAAAGAATTCAGATGTTTAGAGTAAGCTAGCGTTATCTTAGTGTCGCCTGAGAATGGTGTTCTGTGGAAGAGGCAGTGCATATTGAATTGCGGATTGTGATTCGCCTTGCAGAATTAGTACGGTTGGTGCAATGGAGGTGCATATTTTGCTACCTGGTGCGGAAGGTCGTGGGAGCGTTCCCCAGGAGAAGATTGTATAAGCGGGGCATGTTTGTCATTTGATTGTGAAATATTAGAACCAAGTATGGAGGTTTTGGTAATATCACGAATGTGAGAGTTTATGCTTGAGAGGCGTCCTATTCCTTGAGGTGTGGACCGTGTGAGTTTGGTTCGAAAAAGGCTGGGTGAGGAAGACTGCCGAAACGGAGATTTGAGCCCATGTGTGGTTGGATGGAGCGCAGAAGTGAGGTCTTGCGTAGGAGCGGATGATGGCTTGCACCTGCGATGTCGCGGAAGTGGATATTTTGTCTGCACGTGCGAGGGTCAAGTTTTCAGCTGGTTTCGCATAAGCGGATGTATTATCGCAGAAGCGACGCTGCAGAAGCGGCTCATTTGTTCGCAAAAGTGAAGATGGCTGGCAGAAGCTATAAATCGAGGGTTTGGTCATTTTATTCATATTTGGAGCAATAGAACTTGGATTGAGACGATTTGTGAAGCGATTTTTACCATATGGATTGAGGTAAGTGTACTATACTTGGTTTTGGTTATATTTCGTGACTCTATCTTCGTTTTTTGTAATTGGATTGTGAATTTTAAAAGAAAAATTGGGGATATTGTCTAAAGTTTCACAGAGTGAATTTTTGAGTTTTTAACATCGATTCGGAGTCAGATTTGAGTGAAACTAGTATGGTTGACCTCATAATTGAATGGGTTTTCGGATTTTCTGAGTTTTGTTTGGTTCGGAGGTGCGGGCCCGGATTTTGCTTTTTGGTTAAATTTGGGCGTTTGATTAAAGGTTCTACCTTTATCATTTAGAATTTATTTCCTTAGGCATTATTTAATGTATTTGAGTTTGCTTTTGGCTAGTTTCGAGCCATTCGGAGGTCGGTACATGCGGGATGGCAATTTTGGAGTATCGTTTCTCTTGTTTGAGGTAATTAACACTTCTAAACTTGGTGTTCAGGGTATGAACCCCTGAATATACATGGTATGTGTTTGGTGTTGAGGTGACGCACATGCTAGGTGACCGGTGTGTGGGTGTGCACAGTATGAATTATGACTCGAGTGATTATGTAGTGCTGTGTAGTTACTTAATCTTGTTTTCATCCATGAAATCTCTACGTGCTAGAGTAATTGAGCTATGATCCATGTTAGAAACCATGTTTACACTATATGCTTATTATGTCGGGACTCACTGAGGTCATATCTACTCAGTCATACTCGTTCATTTGCATATCGTATCTAAGTCTTTGTTGCTATTTATTGATACATTATATCATCGTTTTGGGCTGATTTTCATGACATTGTGAGCCCGAGAGACTGGAGAGATTGATGACTAAGTTGAGGCCTGAGGGCCGGAATGTGAGTGGTATTGATGGAATCGGGCTGCACGCCCGCAGAAGGATTTATTATTCTTGGGCTGGATCTGCCATGTATTATTGATTCATGATGGGATCGGGCTCCACGCTGCAATAAGTTTTATTAATTCATGCCATGATTGGCTTATTATAGCGCTTGGGCAAGATCTGCCCTTCCGGAGTCTGCACACCCACAGTGAGCGCAATTGCTATTGATTTATTTGGGCTAGATCTCCCTGTACAATGCTGAGTAACTGAGAGTGTTGAGGGTTGGATCTGCCTTGGATTGCACCTGCCCTGTTCAGTGCTGAGTGACTAAGTGTGTTGAGTGATTTGAGCATGATGAGTGGAAAGAGCGATAGTGAAATTGAGTACACTAAGAGTATGCCTATGATTTTATCACTGGGTTGCATTGCATTCGACATGCACACTTGAGATACAGGTATAGAGACACATTTTTCCTCATGTTGTATGACATTGCGGCATTCATGACTTCACATACTCGTTGACATGTAGGCATAGAGATGTATTTTCCTCATGCCATTTGAAAATTAAACATTTACCTGTTGGACGTTTTGGGAAAAAATCACATTTTCACAAACTTACTCATATTTTGGTGATTTCGGTAAAATATTTGGGTTCCCACTGATATACTTCAAAAGCATGCCTATTTTCCGGAACCGTGAACGAGCTGAGCATTTTATCTCTGAGTTACTTCTTTTATCACTTTTATTATGTTGTTATGAACTGTTGTTGGCTATTGGTATTGGACTCCGACCTTTGTTCCATCTCATCGCTACTTTCAACCTAAGGTTAAGTTTGTTACTTATTGGGTACATAAGGTTAGTTGTACTCATACTACACTTCTGCACCTCGCGTGTTGAAGTTGGATGCCGATATTGCTGTGTGCTAGGGGAGCTGGATTTGAAGATATACATGCGTTCTGGTTATAACTGCTTTTTGATCTTGGTAGTTTTAGAATTTTAATCTGTTCATGTATATTTCAAACAGATGATGTACTTTATTTCATTCCAGCTTTATAAATTCTAAACCTTAGAAACTCATGATTTGTAATACCAATCCTTGGTATTTTGTATAAAAGCTCAGTTATTTTACCATTATTGTCTCATCAAATTTCATTGGAATTGATTTACTATCAATTGGCTTACCTAGCGGGTTAGGTTAGGTGCCATCACGACTAGTTGGATTTTCGGTCGTGATAATATGCCTTGTCAGATTAGTAGCTTACTCTATATGCTTTCAGAAACTACAAACCTAAATAGCAAGTGACCCATAGTTTCAGCTTCATCATTACACATAAGGCAATTTAGTGTATCTGTTATCTCCCAAGTATTGAACCTGTCCCTTGTAAATAATCTTCTCTATACGGCCAAAATCAACATAAAGATCCATTTTGGAGCCCCTAAGTTGTCGAAGGTCAGCTTCTTCCAAGTTACCTTCTGAAACACCCCTCTTATAGCATTATATAACTTCTTAATAGAGAAGAAGTTCCAGGAGAACATTTTCTGTATCGTGAGTCCGGCTGCTTCAATGTATCATTTCGCTTTTAGAATCTTCTAAACCATCCAAGATGTAGTACTTGGAGTATTCTCCCACACTACTTGCTCCTTGACATAGTACCAGTGAACCACCTTAACCCATAATTTGTCTTCCTTCTTACAGAGGTTCCATAGTAATTTACATATTGCAAACCCTATTGTATGTATATATGTCAAGCACATTGTATCCTCCAGAAGTCTTTGGGGAACACACTTTCTCCCATGATAATAGAGCATTTTTTGATGTATCAACTCCACATGTCCGTAGAAGGTTCTATAGATAACTTCTATCTTTTTTATCAGCTTTTTAGGCATTACAAATATATGTGACCAATAGTTTTGAATGGAAAACAATATTGTTTTGATAAGTCGAAACCTTCCAGCATAAGACTGGCATCTTGAGGTCAAGGAGGTGATCATTCCGATCATTTTCTCTAACAGATGCTGGTATTGTGTCAGAGAGATCCTTTTGGTGCTAAGAGGAACACCCAAGAGGCTTAATAGGCAGTTCTCCTCTGAAAAATCCAACTGCTTGCATTATGTCATATTTTATGTCCTATGGTACACCCCCAAAGTCGATAGAACTCTTTGCCATATTTTCCGTTATACAAGATGCTTAGGAGAATTCCATAAAGTAGTCATATACCATTTGGACAGACATAGCGTCACCTCTGCAAAATAATAACAAGACATATGCAAATCCCAACTATATGATATTTAGCTTATCACATCTTGGGTGGAAGTTGAAGTCAGGATCATTCTTCAAGGTCTTCAGCATTCTTGTAAGGTATCCATACCAAGAAGAAATATGCTTGGAGACAAGGGATCATCCTGTCTCAAACCTTTCCTACATTTAAATGGCTCAACAGGTTTTCCATTTACAAGGATTGAGTAGGACACAGTGCATACACAAGCAATTATTGATCACGTCCAATTCACACCACAATTAATGAAATATGAAACAGTCCTTACAAAAATAAACCCAATGCGATTCGGAGTCAAATGCACAAGGAGTATAAAATAAGTTTTGAGGTAAATAATTAACGGAGAAACTCGAAATAACTAGATTTAGCTTAAAAACTAAAGTGGGTATCAATTCTTCCAAATTAAACTATTAAGAAATTTGACTAACTAATGAGCAAATATTGATTAAAATATTTTTGAAGTTTTAACCTATAGGAAAAGGCCAAGGGTTCTAACCTTTATCCAGCGGCAAACCTAATGTGTAGAGTAAATCTATGCTTGCTTGGTAAATCGGGGTTTGGTATGACTCTCAGTACACAAAATACCCGCTCAGTACCTCTTGGTTAAAGAATGATTATGCCCAAATTGGCTCTCTCAAGTCCAAACGGGTAGTAATCAAAGCAATTGAATATGAGTCGAAGTTGGATTATCCCTATCTCTAGTTCAAATCCTTTGATTAAACTAATCGATACTTCAACTAGTTCAATTTCTTGTTAGCCAAGATTTCCTAGACTAAATTCATCTTTCTCAAGTAAGAACAAAGTCAAATAGCCATGAAATAATATTTGCAACCATTAAAACTTTGAAGCATAAACAAGGCTAAATATTATTAACCCAACCAATAATAAGCATTAATATTAAACACCCATAAGTTTTACACACTAGGGTTGGATTATGTCACGATCTCAATTTCCCTCCGTAGGATGTCGTGATGGCACCTAGTCTCTACGCCTAACGGATAATAATAATAATAATTCGCAGAAACAATTATCAAAATACTAAAACAAAGTTGAATAACTGATGTAAGCTTCCGAGAAACAGAATCTCATCAATACACTCCCCAAAATTGGTGGAACTGAGTCATATGCTCTACAGAGTAAAACTAGGATCACTACTACATCACTGTCTGAAAGAAAATACAATAGTAAAACAAGATTAAAAGGGAAGGAGACTCCGAGGCCCGCGGACGTGTAGCAGGTATACCTTGAAGTACCCAAAGCAGCAACTCAAATCAACTCTAGCGTCCGGCATGGGCAGACATACCTGGATCTGCACAAAAATTGTACAGAAGTGTAGTATGAGTATACCAAAATGGTATCCAGTAAGTATCAAGCCTAACCTCGGTAGAGTAGTGATGAGGCCAGGTCAAGACACCTGCTAGGATGTAAATAAAAAAAATAAATCCATAAGAAGGAATAATAATGGAACGCAGAGAAATAACTGATACGAAACAAGATAATAACATGAACTGATACCGGCAATTTAACATGGAAGTAAGATTAAAAAAAGCAGCTATAGAAAACCAAAATAATCATATACTGACAACGACTGCTAAACAAGGCAGAATAAAACAACAAGAAACATTCCCACCAAAACTACTTTCAATATGAGATAAATAACAAGAATCACAACGAGGAACCGCCTCGTGTACAATTAGAATCACCACCAAGTAACCACCTCGTATAAATCAAGAATCACAACCGAGGTACTGCCTCATATTAACATTTCTCAATTTCAATCACAATCTTTCCTTATACCGCGGCGTGAGCCATACATTTGAAATAACTTTTGAAAACAGTTTTCCCGAAATAGCTACACGAATTTTACCCCACCTTATGACGCTGCATGGCTTCACGTAGTTCCCCTACAAGAAACACGCACATAATTTCCCACCTTATACCGCCGCATGCACATTAACCCGAAGCCTTATACTGCCGCATGAGGGTTAATATCACATCACAATAACAACTGGCACTACAAGTTCCCATATATCACAACTTGCCAACAATCAATAATATCAGTATTTCCACAATAATAGCCCACGGCTACACCAGAACGTGTACAAGAATATCAACAATAACAATGAATGCGAAATTATCAACAAGAACGATACCTTAACAATTATAAACTTCGCTTCAAAATGATACAGTTTTCACAATTTCAACACTAATAACTCAACAATAAGAAGATAACATGTAACTGCGAACTAAATACAAATAACTCACAGTGGAAGGAGTTCCATGACTTCAAATGAGAATAATAGCAACGAAAGAGATAACTTGTAAGACTTCAAATAATAAAACTTAACAATGAAAGAGATACACGTATAATGACTCCAAGAAATGATAATCAACAATGAAAGAGATGACATGTATCAAATAAAGACAACAAGGTCGACAAAGGCGTGAGAGAAATTTAACAAGTAGGATTTAGAACAAGTGTTATACAAGTCAATTGAGCCGTGTGAGGATAGACTAACACAAATAGTAATATATTAACAATGAGAATCTAGAACATGATATGGCATCTCAATTAAAGCATGGAAATAGTGTAAGTAACCTAAACCGGTCAAATACCACGTACAACCCGTGTACCCACTCGTTACCTTACGTATATAGCTTTCACATAGCGCAAATAGATCAATCAATGCCAATCCTAAGGGGTAGTTCCCTCACACAAATTTAGGCTAGACACTTACCTCAACTAGGCTAATTCAACACCCGAAAATAGCTTTTCTCTTAAAATTCCTCCACACGGCTCAAATCTAACAAAAATTCACTTACAAACAATGCTAGAAAAATATATAGCAATAGATAAATCTAGATCTTCATACTTTTCCCAAAAAGTAAACAAAAGTCAACCTGGGGCCCGCCCGTCCAAAATCCGAATCCAATGGTAGATTCCGACTAGACCCTACGAGTTCATATATGTGATTAGTTTCAAAATCCGAGTCCAAATTGACTCTCAAAACTCAATTTCTTATTTTTAAAAAACTTAGCAAAGTTTCAGAAATTTTTACTTACATTCTCATGATTTTGATGTAAAAATCTAAGATATATTGATTGAATATGACTAGAAATAGATTAGAATCATTTACCCAAAATTTTTAGGTGAAAATCCCCTCTCCAAATCCTCTTCTACCGAGTCTATGGTTCAAAAATGAGAGAATGAGATATGAAATCCCGACTTTCAGCCCTTATGTTCAGATGTAGTTATCGCAATTGTGAAGAAAATCTCACAGTTACGGTATTGACAGGCCTGGGAAGCTCTTCGCAATTGCGAATCCAGTTGCCCTCGCAAAAGCGACATATTGGTCACATTTGCGAACTACCCAGAATCCCAAACCACTTCGCAAATGCGAGCCTGGAATCTTAGTTATGACACTTGAGGCCCCATGTTAATCTCGCAAATGCGACCCTAGTGTTCGCAATTGCGACACCAGAGGCACAGATACTAGATTTTTGCCAATTGCTTTCCAAAACACTCCGAAACATGTTTGAAACTCATCTGAGTCCCTCGGGGCTCCAAACAAAACCTCGAAAAATGTCTAAAAATATCATATGAACTCGCTCCCGCGATCAAAACACAAAAATAACATCTAAAACTATGAATCTGACACTAAAATGCATGAATTTCATAGTAAAGTTCAAGAATTTCTAAATTTACAACTAAACGTCCGAACAGTTTTACAAACTTACTCATATTTTGGTGATTTCGGTAAACAATTTGGGTTTCCACTGGTATACATGAAAATCATGCCTATATTTCGGAACAGTGAACGAGCTGAGCATTTTATCTTTGAGTTACTTCTTTTATCACTTTTATTATGTTGTTATGAACTGTTGTTGGCTATTGGGGTAGGACTCCGACCTTTGTTCCAGCTCGTCATTACGTTCAAACTAAGGTTAGGTTTGTTACTTATTGAGTACAAGGGGTTGGTTGTACTCATGCTACTGCACCTTGCGTGCTGATGTTGGATGCTGATATTGCTGTGTACGACAGGAGCTGGATTTGAAGATGTACCTATGTTCTGGTTATAGCTTCCTCTTGATCTTGGTAGCTTTAGAATTTTAATCTGTTCATGTATATTTCAAACAAATGATGTACTTTATTTCATACCATCTTTGTAAATTCTAGATCTTAGAAGCTCAAGATTTGTACTACCAGTTCTTGAAATTTTGTATAGAAGCTCAGTTATTTCATCATTATTGTCTAGTCAAATTTCATTGGAATTGATTTATTGTTGACTGGCTTACCTAGTGGATTGGGTTAGGTGCCATCACGACTAGTTGGATTTTGGGTCGTGACAATATGCCTTGCCAGATTATTATCTTACCATTTCTGTATGATGAGACCTGCTGCTTCAATGTATCATTTAGCTTTTAAAATTTTCTAAGCCATCCAAGATGTAGTACTTGGAATATTCTCCCACACTACTTGCTCCTTCCCATAGTACCTGTGAACCAACTGAACCCACAATTTTTCTTCCTTCTTACAGAGGTTCCATGGTAGTTTACATATTGCAATCCTATTCTATGTATATATGTCAAGCACATTGTATCCTTCGGAAGTCTTTGGGGAACACACTTTCTCCCATCATAATAGAGCTTTTTTTGATGTATCAACTCCACATGTCCGCATAAGGTTCTACACATAGCTTCTATATTTTTTATTAGCTTTTTAGGCTTTACAAATATATGTGACCAATAGTTTTGACCGGAAAACAATACTGTTTTGATCAATCTAAGCCTCGCAACATAAGATTGGTATCTATTGGTCAAGGAGGTGATCCTTCTGATCATTCTCTCTAACAGAGGCTGGTATTGTGTTAGAGAGATCCTGTTGGTGCTAAGAGGAACACCCAAGTACTTAATAGGCAATTCTCCTCTGAAAAATCCAACTGCTGGCATCATGTCATATTTTATGCCATGTGGTACACCCCAAAGTAGATAACAAGTCGTCTGCAAATCCCAACTGTATAATATTTAGTTTATTACATCTTGAGTGGAAGTTGAAGTAAGGATAATTATTCAAGGTCTTCAGCATTCTTGTAAGGTATTCCATACTAAGAAGAAATGGGCTTGGAGACAAGGGATCACCTTGTCACAAACCATTGCTAGTTTTAAATGGCTCAACAGGTTTTCCATTTATAAGGATTGAGTAGGACACAGTGCATACACAAGCAATTATTGATCACGTCCATTTCACACAACAATTAAAGGAATATGAAACAGTCGTTACAAAAATAAACCCAATGCGAGTAGGGGTCAAATGCACAAGGAGTATAAAATAAGTTTTGAGGTAAATACTTAAGGAAAAACTTGAAATAACTAGATGTAGCTTCCAAACAAAAGTGGATATCAGTTCTTCCAAGTTAAACTATTAAGAAATTTTACTAACTAATGAGCAAGTACTGACTGAAATATTTTGAAGTTTTAACCAATAGAAAAAAGGTCTAGGGTTGTAACCTTTACCTAGGTGCAAACCTAATGGATAGAGTAAATCTAAGCTTGCTTGGTAGATTGGGGTTTGTTACGACTCTAAATACACAAAATACCCTAGTACCTCTTGGGTAAAGAGTGATTATGCACAAATTGGCTCTCTCAAGTCCAAATGGGTAGTGATCAAAGCAATTGAATATGAGTCCAAGTTGGATTATCCCAATCTGTAGTTCAAATCCTTAAATTAAACTACTTGATACTTCAACTAGTTCAATTTATTGTTAGACAAGTTTTCCTAGACTAAATTCGTCTTTCTCCAGATAGAACAAAGTCAAATAGGCATGAAACAGTATTTGGAACTGTTAAAACTTTAAAGCATAAACAAGGCTGAATATTATTAACCCAATCAATAAAAAGCATTAATTTTAAACACCCATAAATTTTATACACTAAGGTCGGATTATGTCACGGCCCCAATTTCCCTCCGTAGGATGTCGTGATGGCACCTAATCTCTACGACTAGGTAAGCCTAAGAAATAATAATAATAACTTGGCAGAAATAATATCAAAATACTAAAACGAAACTGAATAACTGATGTAACCTTCCGAGAAAAAGAATCTCATCAATACACTCTCCAAAATCGGTGGAATTGAGTCATAAGCTCTACAGAGTAAAACTAGGAGACCTACTACATCACTATTTGAAAAAAATACAATAGTAAAACAAGAGTAAAAGGGAAGGTGATTTCGAGGCCTGCGGATGTGGAGCAGGTATACCTTGAAGTCTTCAAAGCATCAACTCAAATCAACTCTAGTGTCCGGCACGGGCAACCGTACCTGGATCTGCACAAAATATTTATAGAAGCATAGTATGAGTACACCAAAATGGTACCCAGTAAGTCTCAAGCCTAACCTCGGTAGAGCAGGAATGAGGCTAGGTCAAGACACCTACTAGGACGTAAATTAACAGAATAAGTCCATAAGAATGAATAATAATGGAAAGCGGAGAATTAACTACTACGAAACAAGATAATAGCATGAGCGGATACCGATAATTTAACATGGAAGTAACATAAACGAAGCAGCTAAAGAGAACCAAAATAATTATATACAGACAGCGACTTCTAAACAAGGAAGGAAAAAACAACAAGAAATATTCCAACCAAAATTACTTGCAATATGAGATAAACAACAAGAATTACAACAAGGTACCGCCTCGTGTACAATAAGAATCACCACCGAGGTAGTATATCAAGAATCACAACCGAGGTATTGCCTCGTATTCACATTTCTAAATTTCAATCACAATCTTTACTTATACCGCGGCGTGAGCCATACATTTGAAATAAATTTTGAAAACAGTTTTCCCGAAATAGCTACATGAATTTTACCTCACCTTATGACGCTGCATGGCTTCACGTAGTTCCCCTACAAGAAACACGCACATAATTTCCCACCTTATACCGCCGCATGCACATTAACCCGAAGCCTTATACTGCCGCATGAGGGTTAATATCACATCACAATAACAACTGGCACTACAAGTTCCCATATATCACAACTTGCCAACAATCAATAATATCAGTATTTCCACAATAATAGCCTATGGCTCCACCACAGTGTGTACAAGAATATCAACAATAACAATGAATGTAAAATTCTCAATAAGAACGATATCTTAACATTTATCAACTTCGCTTCAAAATGATACCACCAATAACTCAACAATAAGAAGATAACGTGCAACAACGAACTAAATACAAATAACTCACAATGGAAGGAGTAACATGACTTCAAATTAGAATAATAGCAACGAAAGAGATAACTAGTAAAAATGACTTCAAATAATGAAAATTAACAATGAAAGAGATATACATACATTAACTCCAAGAAAAGATAATCAACAAGTAAAGAGATGACATGTATCAAATAAGGCAACAAGGTCAACTAAGGTATGAGAGGAATTTAACAAGTAGGACGTAGAACAAGTGTTAAACAAGTCAATTAAGGCATGCAAGGATAGACTAACACAAATTGGAATAGATTAGCTATGAGAATCTAGAACATGATATGGCATCTCAATTAAAGAATTAAAATAGTCTAAGTAACCTAAACAGGTCAAATACCACATGCAACCCATGTACCCACTCGTCACCTTATGTACACAGCTTTCACATAGCACAAATAAATCAATAAATAACAATCCTAAGGGGTAGTTCCCCCACACAAAATTAGGCATGACACTTCCTCAACTAGGCCAATTAACACTCTGAAATAGCTTTTCTCTTAAAATTCGCCTCCACATGGCTGAAGTCTAACCAAAATTGACTAATATCATCAAACAATGCCCGGAAAATCAATTGCAATAGATAAAGTTAAGATCTTTATACTTTATCCAAAAGGTCAACAAATAGGGCTCGTCCAATGAAAATCCTGGTCCAATGTTAGATTCCGACTACCCATGACCCCACGAGTTCATATATGTGATTAGTTTCAAAGTCCGAATCCAAATCGACTCTCAAAACTCAATTTCTTATTTTTCAAAACTTAACAAAGTTTCACAAAATTTCATTTTGATTCTTGTGATTTTGATGTAAAAATGTAAGATATGTCGATGGAATATGACTAGAAATAGATTAGAATCACTTTTCCAAAGTCTGTAGGTGAAAATCCCCTCTCCAAATCGCCTCCTACCGAGACTAGGGTTCAAAAATGAGAGAATGAGATATAAAATCATGACTTTTAGCCCTTATGTTCAGTTGCAGTTTTCGCAATTGCAATATGGGTTACAATTTCGAACCTTTGCAATTGTGAAGGAAATCTCGCAATTGTTGCACTGATAGGCCTGGAAGCTCTTCGCAAATACGACCATGGGTTCGCAATTGCGAACCCTGCTGCCCTCGCAAAAGCGACATATTTGTTGCATATGCGAACTACCCAGAATCCCAAACAACTTTGCTACTGCTAGACTGTCATCACAATCGCAAAGCCTGAGGCCCCCCTGCTATGCTCACAAATGCGACTCTGGTGATCGCAATTGCGACACCAGAGGCACAAACACCAGATTTTTGCCAATCGAAGTCCAAAACACTCCGGAACATGTCCGAAACTCATCCGACCCCTTAGGGCTCCAAACTGTACCTCCACAAAAGTCTAAAAACATCATACGATCTCGCTCTCACAATCAAAATACAAAAATAACATTTAAAACTGTGAATCGAACACTAAAATGCATGAATTTTAAAGTAAAGTTCAAGAATTTGTAAAATTACAACTAAATGTTTGTATCCTATCAAATCAACTCCAAATGACACCAAAGTTTGCAGGCAAGTTTCAAATGCCATAATGAACCTATTCCAAGTCCAAAAAGCAAATTTCGAGCTCGATATCTTAAAGTCAACCGACGGTCAAACTTTTCAACTTAAAATTGCCAAATTTTGGCAAATCAACATAAATCAACCTACAGACTTTCAAAAATCAATTCTGGGTATACGCCCAAGTCTGAAATCAACGATACAAAGCTATCGGAGCCATAAAAATACAGTTCCGGGGTCGTCTTCATAAAAGCCAAAGTTTTGTCAATATTTTCCAATTTAAACTTCTAAGTCAAGAATCAAATAGTCCAAATGAACCCCAAATCTTCCCAGAATGAAACTGACCAACCCCACAAGATATAACATCATAAACACATATGTGTGAAGAATCAAAAGGGGAAACGGGGTGCAATTACACAAAAGACCGATCGGGTTGCTATAAATTACAACCCTAGATAAAATCTAACTACTCATAGCAATGGACATAGAAAAATAAAAATATGAAGAAATTAAAGACATAAAGCTTAATTAAAATGGAAAAGTAATTGATCCTCTATAATTGTAGCTCAAAGTTTTCCCAACCTCTTTGAGTTATATACCTTTATTAAGCTCACATTCCCTATTACACCTGCAGTTCAACCATCTTCATTAGATTTGGAGAAAAAAAATAGCACTTTTGGACTAAACTAAAGCAAGAAGGTACTAATAAGTGGTTAAATCCACGCTTATCAACTCCCCAAACTTAAGTCTTTGCTTGTCCTCAAGCAACTAGATTAGCTCCCTGCTTCCCTCTGGGTATGATCATTTCAGAAGTCACCTACAAGTCATTTATACTTAGTTGGGACCAATAATTACCCACAATACTCATGCGTTCTAAACTAGGTGTCAAATGTTTCAAAAATGTGCAACTCGCTCATCTCATGTAGTTCTAGTGTGACATTTGAGCCTCAAGAATTGAGTTTATTCATCAAAGATTCTTGTTCTTTCATGCAAATCATGGTGGACTTCAAACTCTTCCTATTCTACCTTCCATTTTCAATGTTCCCTTCAAGTTTTAACACACAACTTCTAGAGCAACAAAGGTTTCTCTCTTCTCTCACAAAGGAATATCACAAGTTAAGCTTCAAGTACTATTGGCTTGCCCCTCATGTAAATCTCCACTAACATAAGCATGCTCAGTTCGAAATTAAATAGAACTTCTTTCATGTTATAATGAATGCTTTTGATCCCGGGTAGGATAATATATGGGATACAAGTTGTTACACCCTTCCTTAAGCACTTCACATCTCATTTCTTGGCTCACATTTGTCAAACTCTTAGAGGCATTTCTTCTTCTTGGAGGATAAAGAGACTTACCATCACTCTTTATGACAATTTCATTCCTTTTCTCCCTTGTTGTTTATACTAGAGGTACTTGCCTCATTCAATTTCATCAATCTCTCTTTTTGTCCCCCCCTTTTTAACACTTTCTTTTTCTTACATTCTCTTTCATGGAGATCGTTTCTTTTCTCTCTTTTTAATGCCTTGATTCCTCTTTTAGATTTCTCAACAACTCAAGTGGTCCAAGGAAAGCCTACAATCATCTTTCAAATCGAGCAAACTTCAAATTTCACCTTTAAGCACATTTTGGGCAAGTTGTAGATTATTCACTAAAGTACATGGACTAGCAACAAAATTTTATCTCACCTCTCATGCAAATAGACCATAAAACAGGATAGATTCTAAAACCCACAATAATCACATATAACAATAACACACACACTCAGAGAAGGCAACAAAGTGGCAGACCATCTGGCCAACTATGCTCTGGACTTTGGACCAATGGAATGCTACTGTTTTGATGATTTGGATATACAAAGTAGAAGACTGATTAACAATGATAAGAGTCAATGTCCGTACATAAGAGTAAGAGTGGCAAAAATCAAGGGGCAGTAACACTGTCAAAGGAAAAGAAACCTGGTGAAAAGCAAACCAGCAGTGATGAAGAAAGAATGGAGCACTGGCTCTACACTAACTATTCTTCTTTTCTTGTAGGGAACACAGGAACAACTAACCTTAGAGATCAACCACATCAAATAATTCATGCTGGCAGGAGAATCTGGAGGTTACCACTGAAAATGCAGCACCAACAAAGAAAAACTAGAGCACAACTTGCCAACACTGCCAATAACAACTACAACAAAGGCTTAATACCTCCACACCAAATGCTGCCATATGGTGTGCCATGGAACAGTACCACACAAGGCACATACCAAATAAGCAGACACTCACTAAAGCAGGACATCAACTAGAAGATAGTGGATGCAGGATTTCACATAATCAGTGTACTTTTGGGTGGAGGCACAATGTTATACCAGGGCTGCCACCACAAGCATCATCAAAACATCAGTAATGAGGAGAAACTGGAGAAGTGGATCCAATCTAACATGATGTTTTTTCTTGCAAGAAATGCTGACAAGGACTGCCATCAACACCTGCTCACATCTCTAACCACCAGCACCTTGAAGACAAGCAGCAGTGAAATTCTGATCACTGTGAGGGATCAAACTACTACTTAAGAAGCAATATGTCATTACATTGCTTCTTTGGTTAGCAGGCTAGATCCGAACTACTCCAACCAATCTCACCAAACACACATACATAATCTCAGCATACTTCTCAACTTTGCAGATAGCCTAGAGGAGGCTAGATCATTGCTGCAATTGCAATATGTGATAGTAGCATTTCAAATGCTGAATCTATTGCAATTACAGCAATTATCATGGATTCCCCTTGCTAGCATACAACAAAGCAACCCTGCAAGGACAAAATTAAGTAACAGCAGCAGCATAGGAGAAGCAAGATGGACACTCCCTGTCACCATAAAGCACTGGTACTCAATCATCACACAACTTAGCAGAAACAACAACATGGACTGCCAGTCACATTGCCTACAGCAACTACAGCAGCCAGAAGCACACCTAACAGACAACCAACAGATCACAAAGCATCTAAATCAGCATGCAAAACAAAGACAATTGCCATATCATCAATAGCAAACAAAATCCCAAAAAAGTAGCAACATGAATATCATGTTCACCACTGAACCCTGCACCCTCCAAAATACTTTAAGCAGTTGGAAATGGTCCAGATTATTGCTGCAGTTGCAAGGTGTGGTATTAGCACCCTTGGTGCTCAATCTGTTGCAACGACAGCAATCATCTTGGACACTCCCAGCCACATCACAATACTTGAAACCTAACTTCACTCAGCAACACATCAGCAATCTATAGAGCCAACTATCATCACAGGAAACTGAAACACCAACAGGCTATCATCAGAAGCAGAACAATAGCAAGGATATGCACAGCCATAAAGCACATCAACAGCAGCTTTAGGACATAGAAACTAAGTCAGCAAAGTATCAGTAGAGGAAGTACACATACAAAAGCAACAACAATTCAGTTCAACCATCATGGATCTCTTCAGCACTCATATTCTATAGACATCCAATCAACATAAAGCAGTTCAGGAGGAAGGATAAACATATACATAACTCAATGCAGCAGCAGCTTCAAGCTACAAAAACACAGACTCCGATTCACTAAACTCCAATTAACTCAAAGCAGCACAGGAACAAAGATGCACACAGACACAAAGCAAAATAACAGCAGCTTCAAGACACAGCAGCAGAGTTAACATGGAATGTCAGTAGAAGAAATACTCATCCAGGAACAACAACAATCAAAGCAGATCACTTCAAAACTCACCGACACTGTACCAGAGTGTCCAGCCACAAGAACAAGCAGTACTCCCCCTCAGAGGCAGAAAACCAAACAATCATCAACAAAGTCTTATTCTATAGCACACACCATATCCAGCTTCAGCAACAGCAACTGGAAAACTGCCCAGCAAACAACACAAGCAACACTGATATTCAGAAACAAGATACTTCCTGATAGTTATCTTCGACTTGGCTTTTGTCAAATGAAATTTGAAGATAGCTCATGATTTTTTGTCAATCTTTTGCAACATCTTAGAGATAGATGTCAGGAGCATACAGTAGGGAGCAAATTCCCCATTAACTTAGAAGAAATAGGAATATATGTACTTTTTTGTATAGCTGACCTATAAGAAACTCACATTGTTTTTATACCGACGACTGTCTATCATCAAATAGACAATCGTTACATCATCTTAGGTCTAACCCCCTACTGCTTTCTAGGTACAATTATTCATCACTTTAGAATGACTAATAGTACATGCATTCAATTTTGGGAGGTAAGGTTTATATCCCCCTTCATTGTTGTACTTTAATTTCAGTAATGAAAATATAAATTCAGCTAAAAAAAATTAAAGATCTCTTTGGTCCGCTCAACCACCTAATTATTATCAAAGACAACTCAAGAGCCTCAAAGTCACTTTTACAAGAGTTACTTCTTTCAAACAAAAATTAATTCACAATAACCTTGTCTCAAACCATAGGCATGCGGTTAAGTATGTTGGTACCACATGAAGCATAAATAACTCATTTTCATAGACTAACTTGATTAGGGATTTTATTTATTACAACCTACTACTACTATTACCTAAACATGAAATGGACTAATTGCCTTAAGAAAGTTGTCACGCTATCTATCCTCGGGAAGAGTCACCCGGTTCACATAGGAAACCAACTTTGGAAAGAATCGTGGCATTAAGTTAAAAAGCAAAAATAAATTCAAAAAGAAATATAGCAAGATTGAAGTGATGCATACCAGATTGTGCTAGTGTAATAAGATCAATTGGAGTGTGGGTGGCTGTTTATGATCAAAAGTGCAAGCAACTAGTTCCTTCGTAGAGTCTCCGTTGGGAAGTGAAAATGGCGAAAAGTGTAAATGGGAGACTACTGTTCTATTTATACTCACACGAGGGTAAGGGTAAAAGAGGGAGAGTGCGGCCACAGAATTCCAAATGCGGTCCACACTCTGTTACCTGGGCAGTGGAGTGCATGTAGTTCTGTTGTCTGCATTAAGTGTGGCTGCACTTCTATCAACCTAGTTTGAGTGGCGTCACTGAGATTTGTCTCATGTGACCACAAAATTTGTGATAGTTCGCAAAGTTAGCTCCGCACTATTAGGAGAAAATTTCAGAGGACATTTAATTTAGCACCTAAGTAGCTTCTTGCAAATACAGTCCACAGGTAAAATCTGCCACCGCGAACAATTTTTTGCCGTCTGCATCTCCCCTTCTGCGGCCGCACTAATAAAAGCGTGGTCCGCATTTTCCATGCAGGGCACAACTTCAGCCATCATCTCAGTACATAACACTGTTCACTATAGCATACTTGGCTTGTCTCTCAAGAAGCGCCTTATTTAATGTCGTGGCACGATGCAATGTCATAACATCCTCACTTGAAATAAAGTACCTCCACCACATGGCTCTCACCAACCTTTCCTAAGTAGTGCTTCACTCGGTGACTGTTGACTCGAAATATTTCATTGTTCTTGTTCTTCAAGTCCAAAGAACCAAAGGGTGTTATACCAATAATTTCAAATTGACCACTCCACTTTGACTTGAGCTTCTCGGGAAACATTCTCAACCTTGAGTTGAACAACAACACTAGATCACCAGCCTTGAACTCCTTGTTCCAAATATACTTGTCATGAAGGTATTCTATCTTTTATATATACAAGGACGAACTCTCATATGCGTGATACCAAAATTCATCCAATTCATTCAAATGTGCACCCCGCAAGTTAGTGGCTACATCTCAACCAAGATTTAATTTCTTCAAGGCCCATATTGCCTTGTGCTATAATTTCACCGGAAGATGACAAGCTTTTCCAAACACTAACCGGTATGGAGACATTCCTATTGGTATTTTATAAGTCATTTTATATGCCCATAGAGCATCATCAAGCTTCTTAGACCAAGCCGTCCGATTTGCATTCACCATCTTGCAAAAAGATACTCTTTATCTCATGGTTGGAAACTTGCACTTGCCCACTTGCTTGTGGATGATAGGGAGTTGTCCCTTTGTGAGTGACCCCATACTTGCCACGTAAAGTGTCAAAAGCCTTGTTTTAAAATTGCGACCTCCATCACTTATGATTGCCAGTAGAGTCCCAAACCTTGTGAAAAAGTTCCTCTTCAAGAAAGCCATTACACTTCTAGCCTCATTATTGTGTAATGCAACGGCTTCAACCCATATAGATACATAATCTACCGCAACCTAAATGTAGGTATTTCCACAAGAACTCACAAAAGGGCCCATGAAGGCAATGCCCCAAACATCAAAGATATCAATCTCCAAGATGGTTATGAGGGGCATCTCATATTTCTTTGAAAATTCACCGGTTCGTTGACATTCATCACATATTATCACCAATTCATTTGCATCTTTGTAGAGAGTACGCCAATAAAAATCACAACTTAGAACTTTAACCACCGTTCTTCATCTATCATGATGACCACCGTACGGAGAAGAATGACAAACCCCAAGAATATCACCTTGTTCCTCCTCCGGCACACATCTTCTAATTACCCCTTTCGTGAAAATCCAAAAAAAGTATTGTTGATCACAGTAGTAGTCTTGACAATCCGTCTCGACCTTCTTCCTTTTGTTTGAAGTGAACTCTTCTGGAATGATACCACTCACAAGGAAATTTTCCAAATCCACGAACCTTGGTACCTCTTTCATTAGAAGTGCCAAGAGTTGCTCATCATTGAAAGAGTCATTGATTTCAAAGCCATCATGTGGCCTCCCCTCCTCTTCGAAACAAGACAAGTGGTCTGCTACCTGACTTTTACTTTCCTTCTCATCTTGTATGTCAATATCAAACTCTTACAACAAAAACACTAATCTTATCAAATGAGCTTTGGATTCCTTTTTTCCTATAAGATAGCGAAGCACCGAATAATCCATGTGGACAATAACTTTGGCACCCATAAAGTATGGGCGGAAATTCCCAATTGCAAACACAATAGCAAGGAGATCCTTCTTCTTAACGGTATAATTGACTTGGGCACTAGTCATGGTCTTACTAGCATAGTAGACCATGTGAAAAACTTTGTTGCTATGTTGCCCAAAACTGCCCCAATCGCTACATTACTTGCATCACACATGAGCTCGAACGGCGAACTCCAATTTGGAGATGTAATGGTAGGAGTAGTTATCAACATGAGCTTCAATTGTTCAAAAGTTCTCATATAATCGTCATCGAAATAGAACTTGGCATCCTTCTCGAGGAGTTTGCACAAAGGGTTCACCACTTTAGAATTTGTTTTGATAAATCGTCGATAGAATCTTGCATGGCCTAAGAAACTCCTCTCACCCTTCACTAAGGTGGGGGTGGAAGCTTAGAAATAACATCAATATTTGCCTTATCCACTTCAGTATCATTCTTTTAAATCTTATGGCCAAGGATGCTGTGTTCCTCAATCACGAAATGACATTTCTCCCTATTGAGTACAAAATTTGTTTTCTCATATCTAGCCAACACCTTGTCCAAATTAGCAAGAAAATCATCAAATAAATCCCCAACCACCGAAAAGTCATCCATGAAGACCTCAAGGTAGTCTTCTACCATATTTGTGAAGATATCCATCATATACAGTTGAAAGATCTCTAGCGCATTGCACAATCCAAAAGGCATCCGTCTGAAAGAAAAAGTACCATATGGACATGTAAAGGTAGGTTTCTCTTGGTATTCTAGTGAAATAAGATTTTGGTTGTAGTCTGAGTAACCATCAAGAATGCAATAGACAGCATAACTGGCCAACCTATCAAGCATTTCATCTATGAAAAGGAGAGGAAAGTGACCCTTCCTTGAGATTTTGTTGAGCTGACGATAGTTCATACATACTCTCCACCCGATGACCGTTATTGTAAGAATCAACTCATTCTTATCACTGGTAACAATTGTGATGCCTCCCTTCTTCAGGACTCATTGGACCAAAAAAGTCCATGAACTATCGGAAATGGGGTAGACAACCCCGGTATCCAACCATTTGATAATCTCCTTTTTGACCACCTCTTTCATAGCTTTATTAAGTTTTCTTTGATGTTCAATGAACGGTTTTGCACCATCCTCCAATTTAATCTTATGCATGCAAAATGCGGGGCTTATACCCCGAATATCCGCTAAAGTCCACCCAATAGCTTTCTTCCTCTTTTGCAATATGCCAATGTGTAATCTACCTACAGGTTAGTCAAACAAGAAGAAAGAATAACCGATAAAGTAGAATAAGGGCCAGGAAATTCATACCGAAGGTAAGGTGGCAATGATTCAACTCCACCGTTGGTGGCTCTACAGTTGAAGACTTTGTAGGAGGAGTCTTCCTATTCTCAAGATTCAATGACAACTTTTAGGGTGCATTGTTGTAAGACCCTATTCCTTGCAACCAAATCACATACTCCATGAAACCATCCATCTCATCATCATCAAAGTTGAGAAAAATGGCTTCCAACATGTCACCAACATTGATTGTAGCACTAGCATCGTCAAAAATGTCATCGGTTACCAAGTTCACAAAAGAGCATACCTCATTGCAATTTGGTTGACACATGGACTTGCACACATGAAATACCACTTGCTCATCACCAACCCGGAATGTGAGTTCTCCAGATTCAATATCACAAAGGGCCTTACCCGTAGCAAAGAAAGGCCTCCCAATAACGATAAGCACTTCATAATCAACCTCACAATCTAGAATACCAAAGTCTGCCTGAAGAATGTATTTATCAACTCGAATCAATATATCCTCAATCACTCCCAACGGTCTCTTCGTTGTGCAGTTGGCAATTTGCAACCTCATAGATGTGGGGCCTGATTTTCTAATCCCCAAAGTTTTAAATACCGAATAGGACATCAAGTTGATACTCGCCCCACGATCATAAAGAGATTTAGTATAATCGACACTTCCAATAGCAAAAGGAATTCTGAACGCACAAGGATCCTCCAACTTGGGAGGCATGGAATGAACAATTGCACTCACTTGATGGGTAACCTTGATTGTTTTAAAGTTCCTCGACTTCTTCTTAGTCACAAAATCTTTCATAAACTTAGCATAACTGAGCATCTGTTACAAAGCTTCCACCAATGGAACATTAATAGAGAGACCATTCATCACTTGAATGAACTTCACAAATTGATTCTCACCATTTTTCTTAGCAAGCCTTTGTGGGTAAGGAGGTGGAGGTTTTGGCAAGGGTTCCTTAGCTTTTTACACTACCAGATACGGTATGTCAATGATGTGTTCTCTGGAGGAGTTCACCCCTTCGGGTCCCCTCCACACAATCATCAATATCAATCCGAACATCATCATGTACTTGAACATGAATTTGTGGGATTTTCTCCTCTTGGATCACTTGGTCATCATTCACAAGTTGCTTTTCATTTGAGGTGATTGGATTCCTGCCTCTTCCACTTATTTTGATAACCACCATATCATGTCCCATATTTTTACCACTCTTCGGGTTCACTACCGTGTCACTCGGCAATGCACCCTGAGGACGAGTATTAAGAGTTTGAGAAATTTGCCCCATTTGAACTTCAAAATTTATGGATTGATGTGGTATGTGAGGCAAGTTGAGCATTTGAATCCGCATTCTTTTTCATTATTTTCTTGAATATGTTATCAATACGACGTATTTCATTAATTGAAGAGCTTGAACCGCAGGAAGAATAAGGAGGTGGGTTGCTTAATTATTGGTACATTGGGGCTCTTTGAAAACCCGACTTTCAATTTGCATAGTTCTTATTGTTTCCCCAATTACCTTGATTGTAATTCTCTTGGTTTTTGTTGTTGTTATGGCAATACCCTTGATTGTTAGAACCCTAATTGCCTTGGTTATTTTGATAACGCCATTGATTTTGATTGGAGCCTTGAAAATTACTCTGTTGCCTTTGATAATAGTTCACAAATTATACATATTCTTCTTGCTCTTGATAAGAGTCATCTTGGTAATAGCTACCATCATCATGTGCATAATTCTCCACCCAAGATTGAAATTGGGGACCATTAGTCCTCTTCTTATTGGCCAAGATACTGACTTCCTCCAAAGCATGAACTTGCTTAGTAGCTTGCGTTTTATGTAGTTGAGCCTTAGCAAATTGAGTCATGTTTGTTGTCAATTCGACTGTAGCTTGCCCATGTTCTTACAATTCTTAATGAAGATGGGTCATGTTGGGATCACCTTGGGGAACATTGGCTAGGGATTCCCAAGCCGAAGAAGTTTCTATCATCTCATCAAGAATCTCACACGCCCTCCGCATAAGGTGATCTCATGAAATTGCCTCCAGCCAATTAATTGACCACACATGTATTCGTGGTATTAATACCATGGTAGAATGTTTGTTGGATCATGTTGCCGCTCATATCATTATTCGGGCACTCCTTCAACATAGCCTGATACCGCTCCCAAATTTCATGCGAAGGTTCATTGTGCTCTTGCTTGAAAGCTAATATTTTATTTCGTAGAGTTTTCCTACGCCCGAGAGAGAAGAGCTTTGAAATAAACTTCATCCCCAATTCATCCCATGTATGAATAGAATGATTAGGCAAGCGTTCTAACCAACCCAAAGCCTTACCCCTTAGTGAGAAGGGAAAAAGCCTTAAGTATCTTCTGAAATATTTGTCTGTTTGCTTCCCTAATACGTATCCACAAAACCTTTCAAATGCTTGTAAGCATTTTGAGTCGGCGCCCCAGTGAAATAACCTCATTGCTCAAGCAAAGTGAGCATCATATTGGTAGTTTAAAAGTTTTCCGCCCTAATGTGCGGAGGGACTATGGCAGTTGCATACCCTTTGTTGGGCAAAATCCAATATTGTGCCACTTGTGGTTGTGGAGGTGGGGGAGGTGGTGGTACATTGTCTTATTTCCCATGGCCTCGGCGATTTTGTTGTGGAACTTGTGGAATTTCATCAAGTTGTTCCTCTTCGCCGTCCACCTCTCCCAATGGCACGTTTCGAAGTGCGTTGTTCTCCATATGGAACCTACAATTACTTCAAAATATTTGAATCACGAAAGTAAAATAAGATACTTCAAGAAAAAAACTCAAGTATATAGCTAATATCATAAACTCCCTGGCAACGGTGCCAAAAATTGATCTGTCCAATTCACACCCCAATTAAAGGAATATAAAATAGTCATTACAATAATAAACCCAATGCGAGTTAGGGTCCAATCCACAAGGAGTTTAAAATGGATGTTGAGGTAAATAATTAAGAGAGAAACTCAAAATAACTAGATTTAGCTTCCAAACAAAAGTGAATATCAATTCTTCCAAATTAAACTACAAAGAAATTTGACTAACTAATGAGCAAGTAATGATTGAAATATTTTTGATGTTTTAACAAATATAGAAAGCCCGGGTTGTAACCTTTACCTAGTTGCAATGGGTAGAGTAAATTTATGCTTGCTTGGTAGATCGAGGTTTGATATGACTCTCAATACAGAAATACCCACTCAATACCTCTCGGTTAAAGAGTGAGTATGCCCAAATTGGCCCTCTCAAGTCCAAATGTGTAGCAATCAAAGCAATTGAATATAAGTCCAAGTTGGATTATCCCTATCTCTAGTTCAAATCCATTAATTAAACTAATCAATACTTCAACTAGTTCAATTTATTGTTAGCCAAGTTTTCCTAGACTAAATTCCTTTTTCTCAAGTAAGAACCAAGTCAAATAGGTATGAATAAATGCTTGCAACCTTTAGTTCTAACTTTAAAGCATAAACATGGATAAAGAACATTAAACCAATCAATAACAAGAATTAAAAATAAACACCCACAAGTTTTACACAATAGGGTTGGATCACAACCCTTTATAAAATCTAGCTACTCGTAATAATGGACGTAAGAAGATGAAAAGAAGAAAAAAATTAAAGACAAAAAGCTAAATTGAAATGGAAAAGTAAGGAATACTCTCAAATTGTAGCTCAAAGTTTACCCAAATAGCTAAGAATAACTTCTCAGCTACTGCTACAATACAAAAAGATACCCTAAAAAAGATTTCACATCTATTTATAGTGCTCCAAAATTCCTAATAAAAATACCCTTCGAAGGGTTCTGCGGCCACAATTTAACATATGTGTTCTACACTTTGCTAGGTTACTGAGTACTTTCAGTTGGAAGAGTTCTGCGGCCGCACATCAGCTTCTGCGGCCACACTTTAGTTTCTGCCGCCGCACTAAATTGCTGCAGACTGCACTTTGAAGAGGCTTTAGACTTTGTTCGGTTGCATCTTCTCTCATCTTTCAGGCATGTCATTGCGAACCTGTTTTGCGGACCAAGTGCGACCACACATTTTGGTTTCTTGTTTGAAGAGAATTAAAGAAAAGATGAAGAGCAAGATGCAAGTAAGACAAAGAACGCTTGAAAAATTATAAAAGTACAAGCGAGAAAGTTGATACGCATAAGTAAAAATTTTGGTGGCTAAATTCATGGCCATGATTACCTCAATAATCAGTAAAGGTTGTGTTGAATCATGGGATGACGCGTGTTCGAGATATTAAATATGGAGAGACGTGCGTCTAATAAACCATCAAAATCCTTTAGAGGGAATTATAGTAATTCCCGCCAAAGGAGTATTTCTACCAACTTCTTGGTAACACAAAGTTATGTCACCGGAAACCAAAGGGACTATTTGTATAGGGTAAAATATGCTATGACACGTGGCAGTCCAAAAAAGGGGCACGTGGAACCAAAGACGGGGATATGGTTAAATACCGAAGGCAGCAATTTCATTTGTCACCGAAAATAATAACGGTCATAAAGATATGATAAATGCTCTTCACCCGTTAGCGTTTAATAAAGAATATTTCATGGCATTAAGAGTAATAACCCATTAGCGTTTAATAGAGAATATTTTATGGCATTAAGAATAATTACCCGTTACAGGGAATTTGGCATTTATGTTCACCGTTACATCTCCATCAATGCCCGCATAATTGACATTTAAAGAGGGGCTTGATCCTAGGACCTTGTTTCTTAGGTGCAGCTATAAATAGTGAGCTATACTATCATTGTAATGGACACAAATTTTCTAGCAGACTTACGCTACATTCTATACAAAGCACAATACAATCTTGTCTTCTTACTTTTTTGATTTCATTGTTTATCTTCCCGAAAACCCTATTTTCAGAATTGTTGTTTCGTTTATAACCTAAGACTATGTATTGCATAATTCTTCGATTAATTTATTATTTCAGGATCAAATTAATTCACTTGTACAGAAACCACGTATAAATTCAACTGTATTCTTTTACGGATAAACAGTTTGGCGCCCATCGTGGGGCCTAGACAGCCGTGCAATTAAATTGATCCTTGCCTTTTTTACTAACGTGTTCTGATTATTTTGTCTTACAAAAAATCATAAGAAATGGTAAATAACATTGCTGACGACATCCTCAACCTCGAGATTCGAGGGGATCAACCTCATTTCGAGGGCTCAATCAGTGACACCCATAATGAGAGGAATGACTCTACACCGGTGCATGACAGGCAATATCCTCGATATGTTCGAGAGACCACTCTTGATGATGCTGATGAGGAACATGTCATTGAAATGGTAAGGGTCTTGCAAGAGCAACAGGCAATCATTCTAGGTCACTTCACGCGACAGGATAAAGTTATGACGGAGTTGAAGCAAGCACTGTCGGGAGCTTCAAATAATGCAAACAGACAAGATCTGATTCCTCCCGGGGTTCCCACGAATTAAACGACGCGGAGGGTCGACAACAACAGTGGGTGAAATTGGCTCCTATGGGGCAGGGGGAACGGATTCGAACTCAACAACATGAATGATCCTTTCCAGAATGACTTTTTCGGTTCATGAGGGAAGTGAACACCCACATGGACCAGATACCGGGCACACCGCCAGTGCTAAAAGTTTCGGACTCGAAAAAATATACTCAATTGCCATACAAGCCAAGTGTGGAACTAGAGTTAATGCCGAAGCGGTTCAAAATGCCTGAAGTGCCAAAGTATGACGGAACTTTGGACCCCCAAGAGCATATTACCATCCACACAATGGCGGTAAAGGGAAATGATTTAGCGCCTCACAAAATTGATTATGTGTTTATAAAGAAATTTGGAGAAACCCTCACGAGGGGAGCCTTGACGTGGTATTCGTTGTTACACGAGCATTCCATAAACTATTTTGAAATGCTCGTGGATTTATTTATCAAGGCTCATGCCAGGGCTAGAAAAGTACATGCCCGAAAGACTGACATATTCAGGATTACGCTAGGAGAGTCTGAGCTGCACCGTGAGTTCGTTACCAGATTCCAGAAAGAGAGAATGTTGCTCCTGGCTGTCTCAGATGAATGAGCGGCTGAAGCATTCACCAAAGGATTGAATCCGAGGAATTCAGACACTTCCCGAAAACTGAAGGAAAGCCTACTTGAGTTTCAAGCAACGACCTGGGCGGATAGCCACAACCAGTATGAATTAAAAATAAGAATCAAGGATGATCAAGTTGATTTTCCATCATTGACCAAGGAACGAGAAAAGAGTAGAGAAAAATCAAAGAATGATTATGACATGGATAGACAGACTTCGAGGGGCCGGTTATTGCCCTGCGAATGGACCGAAAGCCGCAGCAGATATTTTCGGACAACAGACAGATTCGCCGTTGACAGGAGGACTGATCGCGGCGGGAACAATCGATCATTGCAGGATAAGGAATCAATAGGCTCGCGGGATCCTTCTTACCTCAAGTTATCGGAATACAACTTTAGCGTCAGTATAGGGGAGCTGGTTTTGGCCATGAGAAACATCAAAGAAGCACGATTCCCAAAATCGATGGGATCTGATCCCAGCCAGAGGGATCCCAACTTGTGGTTTGAATACCACAGGATGAATGGCCACCGGACAGGGGACTGTCGACACCTCCGGGAAGAAGCGGCAATATTATTGAAGAATGGTCACCTCAGATCATTCTTGAGTGATCGAGCTAAGAACAACTATGGTCATAATCGAGAAAACGCCGGAACCCTCGAAAGCAAGTGAAGTCCCCCGCATTAAACAATCAACATGATCTTTAGAGGGAACAAGATTAACGGGGTCACCTTTTCAGCAGGAAAGTGGACGAAAGGATCAATAATGCATAGCATAAGGCTTCGGGAAGACGCAAACGGATTGCTGCTAGTACACAACGACGGACTGGTAATTTTTTTAAATGTGTTAGGTTTTAAGATTAAACGTATTCTAGTGGATCCAGGAAGTTCAGCTAATATCATATAATGGAGAGTATTGGAGCAAGCTAAACTCACCGGAAGCATTACTCCGACCACAAAGCTCCTCGCCGAATTCAACCTCGCAAGTGTGAACACCCGAGGAGAAATTTTATTACTCACGAACGTTGAAGGAGTAATGAAAACAACTCTTTTCAAAGTAGTAGATGGTGATATGGGATACAAAATAATTCTGGGAAGGCCATGGTTGCACGAGATAAAATTTGTACCATCAACGTATCATCAAGTGCTGAAGTTTCCAACGCTCGAAGGAATTAAGCAGATAAGGGGTGATCAACCGGCAGCAAGGGAGATGAATGCAATTTTGGTCTCCAGCAGCAAAGGAAAGGAACACGCGGCATAGCAATTAAAAGGACCGGCACCTACTCCCGAACTTGATGAAGTTAATCCTGGGGCAGAGGTGTCGGAATATTATCAGGTGCCGAGATATTTTCAAGTTCAAAAAGAGACCGATGCAACAAAGTCCACAGCGGAAGAGCTGGAGCAAGTGGTATTGTTTGAAGAATTCCTAGAAAGGAAATTCCACTTGGGTACAGGACTGCACCCAGAACTCAGGTCCGACATTATTAAATTCCTTAAAACTAATACTGATTGTTTTGCATGGTCGCTTGAGGATATGACAGGCATCCCAATAGAGGTAGTCATACACAAGTTAAGCTTGGATCCCGGCATACCTACGGTAAGACAAAAGAAATACCTTGATGTTGAGGCCAGGAATAAATTCATCAAAGAAGAGAACCCCTCCAAAAATAGGCGTATGCCATTGAGTGCAGCACACACATGGTACTCTTTAGCCAATGTAGTATCGGTTTGATCTGAGAGGTACGATATCCATACTGGATAGCCAATGTACTAGTAGTTCCTAAGAAGAACAATAAGTTTTGCATGTGTGTAGATTATAAAGATCTTAGCAAGGCATGCCCGAAAAGAGTCGTTCCCACTACCAAACATCGATCAAATGATTGATGCCACAGCCAGACACGAGTTAATGAGTTTCCTCAATACTTATTCCTGGTACAGCCAAATTAAGATGAAACCGAAGGATCAGGAAAAAGCTTCATTTATAATGCATTTTGGTATATATTGCTACAATATGATGCCCTTCGGGTTGAAAAACGCTGGAGCCACTTATCACGGATCGTGAATATGATGTTTGAAAATCAAATAGGAAATACTATGAAAGTTTATATAGATGATATGCTCGTTATGTCTTTAAATGCAGGTGATCATCTTAAACATCTGCAAGAAACTTTCGACATCCTAAGGAATCATAATATGAAACTTAATCTAAAGAAATGCACGTTTGGGGTCAGCTCTGGTAAGTTTCTGGAATTTCTTGTATCACACAGAGGTATTGAGGTAAACCCAGATAAGATCAAAGGCCATAGAAGATATCCCAAACCAACTATCAAACGTGAAGGAAGCCAAAGGCTTACGGGGAGATTGGCAGCTTTGAGCAGGTTCATACCGGCCATCGGTAAAGTGTCATCGTTTCTTCGAACAGCTCAAACAGAAAAATAATTTCGAATGGACCCCGGGGTGCCAGCAGGCTTTGAGGGATTTAAAGAAATATTTGTAAAGCCCTCCATTGCTTTCAAAACCAAAAGAATATGAAATGTTGCTCGTTTATCTCGCGGTCTCGGAAGTTGCGGTAAATGCGATTTTAGTCCGAGAAGGCAGAGGTACATAATCTCTCATTTATTATGTTAGTAATACTTTAGCGAGATAAAAACTCGCTACCCATATTTGGAGAAAATGACCTTAGATCTCGTCGTCGCCGCTCGGAAGATGAGGCCCTACTTCCAATGCCACCCGATAGCGGTGGTGACTACTTTCCCTTTGTGGAATATTACCTGAGCTCTCGGACAAATTTTCCAAATGGGCCATCAAAATGAGTGAATTCGACATAGAATACAAACCAAGGACTCCAATTAAGTCGCAAGTCTTGGCTGACTTCGTGGCCGATTTCAGTCCGGGATTATTGCGTCTAGTATCCGAGGAAGCATTTAATGGTGGCAGAATAGACATCAGAGGTTTGGACCTTATTTTCAGATGGAGCTTCCAAGTAAAAAGGTTCGGGCTAGGTATAGTCTTAATCACGCCTTCAGGGGAAACACTAAGGCAAGCCACCAGGACATCCATTTAACTAACAACGAAGCAGAGTATGAAGCTTCGATTACAGGGGTCGAGTTAGCCTGGGGACTTGAATTCTAGGTCATCAAAATCAAATGCGACTCGCAACTGCTGGTAAATCAGGTCTAAGGAATCTTCGAGACAAAAGAGGAGCGCATGCAACAATACGTGGTAAAGGTTCAGGCTCTATTGGCGCGATTCTGGGAGTGGTCAATAACTCATATCCCAAGGGAAAGATAATGCAGAAGCAGACACGTTGGTAAACCTAGGATCATCGACAAAAATAAAGGGACCAGAGTCCGAGACTGTAGTACAACTGACGAACTCAGTCCTGGATATAGATGGTTACTATAAGGTAAATTCGACTAATCTGTTATGGGAGTGGAGGAATGAAATCATTGATTATCTCGAACACGGAAAGCTACCTGAAGACCCCAAACTATTGCGCTCCAAAGCAGCGCGATATAGCTTCAAGAGAGGCCAATTGTATAGAAAATCTTTTCAAGGCCCGCTGGACTGATGCTTAGGGGCATCCAAAGAAAACTATGTCATGAGAGAGGTTCATAAAGGGATATGCGGCAACCACTCCACTGCAGATTCCTTCGTGTTAAATTTGGTAATGGCAGGATATTACTGGCCCCGCAAGGAACAATACGCAAAAGATCATCAGCGCTACGCAACACTGATGCATCAACCGGCAAAACTCTTACATTCGGTTCTATCCCCGTGGCCGTTCATGAAATGGGGGATGGACATCGTCGGACCACAACTACCAGCTCCCCGAAGGTAAGATTTCTTTTAATTTTGACTGACTATTTTTTTAAGTGGGTGGAAGCAGGTTCAGAATGCCAAAAGAGATATCTTGCGACAATGGGCCATAGTTTATCAGCGCAAAAACAACAAAGTTCCAAGATTTGAAAATAAAGGGGATCACATCTTCACCCTATCATCCGAGCCCAAATGGTCAACCGGAGTCGATGAGCAAAGTGTTTATTCAAAACCTCAATACATGGTTGGAAGCAACTAAGGGTAATTGGCCTGAGGAATTACCCGGTGTTCTATGGGCGTACCGAACTACGGCCAAGTCAAGCACAAGGGAAACCCCTTTTTCCCTCTTGTACGGTGCAGAAGCTTTAATCCAGGTAGAAGTAGGGGAACCCACCTTGAGATACTTCCAGGAAGATAAAAAATTGAACAATGAAGCAATCTTAGACAACTTGGAACTGCTCGATGAACGCAGGGACTTGGCGAATGTAATAATGGTAGCTCAAAAGGAGAGAATGGAGCGATTTTATAATCGAAGAGCCAACCTCTGTTATTTCAAAGTAGGAGACATGGTCCTAAGGATAGTAACTCAAAACACCCGGGAGCTCAACGCGGGGAAGCTTGGTCAAATGTGGGAAGGCCCCTACCGGTTTCAGCAATCACCAAGAAAGGTTCATACGAGTTGGAAAACAAAAATGGAGAAAAGTTGCCCAGCAATTGGAACGTGGCATACCTCAAAAGATATTATTGCTGATGAACATTATCCGATCAGAAAATATGTGTTGCACTCTTTCCTTCGTTTAGTTTTTGTCCCAATTGGATTTTTCTGGCAAGATTTTTAATGAGGTAGCAACAGAAAGCATGCTACGTAGACAGCATGAATAAGACCTTAGATAGTAATGCACACAAGCAAAGATCCACTCGGGGGAGGTTAGATAATCTTTGTCTATAGCAAAATTCCCACCGGGAAGTCAAGTTTGCTATTGAACAAAGGTTACCTGATCGTTCGAGAGCAAAATTCACTAGAGGGTAAAGATTCCTAAGGGGAAGTAAAGTGTGTTACCAGGTTAAGGATTATCTAGCAATGCATTAGTGGAATCTTCAAAGATACATGACTTGAGGATACAACAACAATGACTGCGACGTCGACCGAGAAATGAAAAATTAGAAGTATAATTGAATCATCGAGACCAGGGACTGTGCGGCCCGCCTCGTCAAAACAACTTGTACAAGTTAGCAACAAGTAATGGCAATTTCTTTTCAGCATAGCAAATGCTTATGTACTTTTTGCCAATAGAAGGAATAAAATGAAATACTTTTGTTTTTATCTTGTTTCTTGTCTTAATGATGAACCAACTTTGACATTTGAAAGTTAAACAAGTACTTTAAATGCTAGTGCCGTATTGTACAACAGACGTCCTCTTGAAGAGCACCGTAAACATAAGAGCGCCTCTCTTATAAAAACCCTCACGTTAAAGGGTTGGTTCAGGAAGAATTTATGCACGGAATCAAAATTCTTTCGGGGAAAGATACACCCGAAGCCATATACGAAAGGACGCAAAAAGTGAACTTGCGCAAATACTTATCAAGGCCCTCATGAAAAAAGGGCTGATGCCAAAAATTCTTTCAAGGAGAATACACCCAAGGCTTCGCATAAAACAGAAAAGCTTGCGCAAAATTCTTAAGCAAAAGGAAGAAAATGCAAGGATTAAAGACTTGTATGAATATCAATCGAACGGAAGACTCAAACAATAATTGAGCAAAAGATGTTTTTATTCACAAAAACACATTAAAACGAGACAGGTACAAGAATTGGACAAAGAAAAGAAAAGCTAAGCTGCAGTATCTTCGGAACCAGGAAGAAAAGAAGTGTCCGCGCATTCATGAGAAGTAGACGGACCCACTGATGGCTCAACATTTTCACCAATTTTGCCTTCAGCATCGTCATCCTCTGATTCTTCTTCAGTTCTCGAGAACATAGAATCGGAACCAGAAGGACCATGTGTATCAGACCTTGTTGGGAGTCCATTTTTAGCAGCCAACTTTTGGCATCAAAATTAGTAACACCAGCTTTGGCCCTTTCAACAACGAGGGAAGCCTCTTAGCGCTTAAGTTCTTCTTTTAGTTGGGTTACCTCGGCACAAAGGTTTTCCCTGGCATACCTAGCAGATTTGAGGCTAACATCAAGGTCACGGACAGTTGAACTAAAAATCCTATTATGCTCGATAGTTTTCCTGTACTTCTCTTCCAGCTGGGCGTGTTTTTCCCCTATAGCAGCAAGCTCTTCAACTTTGGAGTTCAAGGCTGCCTCTATGTTGATCACTCTTTCAACAGAGGTAGTTCGGTTGGAGCAAGAATGACATTGTGGACTTTAGCCCGTTGGCCTTGGCTTCGTCAAATCTAACCCTCAACGGGCCAATTTCCTGGCTAAGGGTTACCACTTCTTGCTTGCTTTGCCGCAAACGAGCCTCCAATACAACAGCCTCAATAGCTTTGGCTTCTAGTTCCGAAAGGCAAGCGACATGTTGCCCCTACTCTACTAAAAACTGATCCCGTGTGGAGGTAATATCTTCCTTTTCACAAATCACCTTCTGAAGCCCTCAGAAGCAAGAAAGTGGGCCTACAAAGTAAGAAGGGTACAATTCAAAGTAGATTCATACCTAAAAATTAAAGGAGCAATAAAGGAAGAAAGGAACGTACCGCTGCGGCGTTGTGTATGGTGTTTTTCAACAAACACTCTTCTGAGAGTGCATCAATCTTTTCCCAGTCTTTCTCTGAAGCCAAAGGCTTCATATAATTAGCAAACTCCACTAGCCGAGATAGAAATGCATCCGATAGAAACCGAAAGAGTAACATGCCTCCTCCTTTGTGGATCTTCAGAAGGGGTAGCATAATTTTGCCCCAAATTCCCATGAATTGGGAACCGTGGAAGAGGAACACCTTCTTCATGGTCAGATGCGGCCGGTGGAGATGATGTAGCAATTCCCGGTAAAAGAGTAGATAAAGATAGAAGTGATATAGCAGTTGTTGGTGTTGGTGAAGATAAAGATGAAGCTGATGGAGTTTAAGAGTGAGAAGCAGTTGCATCAAATGCAGTGGTGGTCGTAGGATGCTCGCCAACCAAAGACGGTAGGGACCCGGTATTCAGCCCCGCAGTATCGGACACAGCAATTGGGGTCCAAAAACGGGAGTTGACATTATCTACCAAATCAAATTCACCCCAAAGTGTCGAGGCATCGTCCTAGGTTGGTGTAACTCTCTCATCAGATCGAGCATCCTGTTGAGATGATAAGGATTGCCGTCTTCTATGTAGAGAAGCTCCCTCATCACTAGCATCTTCATCATCGTCGATCGTCACAGTGTCTATGACCGGCCCAAGAGGAGGACCAGTCATCATCGCTACCAAGATGACTCCGGGACATCGGTCCTCGCCCTCTTATTCTTTTCCCTGGCTGCATAGGAGCGTCTTCTCTTTGGTTTTTTGTCTTTCAGTCGGGGACACCATAAAGAAACATTTGCTCCCAAAGCAGGCCCAGAGCCACCATTTCGAGTAAGCTCCTCCTGAAGCAACCTCACTGCATCAGCAAGATCAGCCAAAACATCTTCCTCGGGAATAGCAACAGAGCCCGCAGGTATACCTAATTTTGTAGATAGGTTAGAAAGGATCAATCAAATTCTTCACATGAAAAATTAAAACAAGGTGAGTTTGAATTACCATGATTCTTGGCCTTCTACCCGTATTCAGGGGCCAGCTATTTCCACAAGCGAGTCTCGGTATTTATGCATGCATGTAGCTATGAGTATGGTTGGGAGATAATTGAACTAGTATGAGTAAACTCTTGGTATTGAATTAATTGTTGAGTGAAGGAAATCTTGTGGAACAACCTTGTAATCGAATTCACATGGCTAGTGTTAGATTAAATGCTCAAATGAGGTGAAACCATGAATATCTTCCTAATTTGTGTTCAATTTTTCCATGTCTATGAATAGATCAAGATTACTAGGATTTTCGGAACATTGTAGTGAATTAGGAAAAGCACAAAGCGAGGTATAAAGGCTAAATTCTTCTTCTAGTATCAGAATTCCCGAATCCTTGTAAGTTCTATCATGTGTAGTCAAACTTGAAACGCTTTTGGTATAGGGTATTCAAACTAGTAAATTGATTCCCAATTGGCATAACGTGTTAAAACCCTCTTGGGTTTATGATTCTCTATTTTTGACTTAATTATGTTATACCCTGTTTTAGGAAGAAGATCTTGCATGAAATCAATATGATTAAATACTTATTTTTCATATGATGAGACCCTGTGAACTTACACTTGCTAAGGCCAAAGGTGCCAAATGGTTTATTTAAAACGGAACTCTTTTGTACAAACTATTATTATTTTGGGAGTCCGAGATGCGGCAATGTGAATACACCTCCATCCGTATACGTTGGGGTGAGGGGGCGAGGCCTCTTTGTGTAGAGTTATGTTATAGTAAATACACCTCCACCCGTATACATAGGGGTGAGGTGGCAGGGCCGCTTTGAGTAGAGTTTGTGGCATTGTGAATACACTTTCTACCAGCATACATTGGGGTGAGGCGGCAGGGCCGCTTTGTGTAGAGTTTCTGGTATTGTGATTGCACCTCCACCCACGACGTTGGGGTGAGGCGGCAGGGCCGCTTTGTGTAAAGGTAGTTGTAGAGGATCCCCGACTTATGAATTTATAAATGTTATTGAAAGCTCTCAATAAATTTGTTATGGCTTTAACGGCTAACTAAGCTTTTTGTTGTACCACGATTCATCACATCCATGTTGTATTTCCAAGTCCTTGCATAGGTGTTTGTTTTCATAATAGTACTATTCGACATGTACTAACGTCCCTTTTGCTGGGGGCATTGCATCTTCGATTGATGCAGGTGATTCCATAGCAGGTGGAATTGATCAGTGATAGCAGCACACCCTCTCCTCAGCTGACTCGGTGAGCGCTACTTCATTTCGGGGTCCTGTACCTTTTTTGCCATGTACATTGTGTTTTGAGATATAGCCGGGGCCTTGCTGCCGGCACTGTCTTAGCACTCTTTTGTTATGTTTGAGGCTCTGTAGACACAGTGTGGGTTGTCTATGGGTGTTGGGAAAGTCAAACTAGCCTTGTTGTAATTGAATCTTTTGTTGCACTTTAACTATAATTGTTTATGTATCTTAAGACTTTAAAATGGTGACTAATGGTAATGGAATTGACATTGTTCATGGAATCCACTCAATGTTAAATTAATGATATAAATGTATCTTCTTTTATTCGTGGGCAATCTCGGTTAAGCGCCGGTCGCACTCCCCGAGGTCGGGGCATGACAGTAATGTCCAAGATCTTTTGTACCCACGGTCCAAATCTTCAACTACTGGTGGGATCCATCGAGTTGCTGAAACAGGTGAATGATGAAGGATCAATACGGCTACAGAAAAATATTTCGTAAAAGGAAATACTAAAAAAAAAGCTTATGAGTGCGGTTCCAAGCAGCCAGAAAGGATGGAGTCGTTGCTGGAATAATGTCATTGGTGGCTGCTGAAGCGAACCGTTCCATCGACCCACCATCGGTGTCATCGTCCATGTTAGACAATAAAGCATGGTGGCCACGTTTGCAGAGGTTTATTATTCCCCCGCGGAAGATTTTGGGAGTATATAGATTCATCATATGAGCTAAGGCTAGCTCCTCTCTAGTCTCCTGGTACAAATGCCGAAGGCAAGCATCCGTCCTCCACACAGAAGGACTTACTTGAGCTAAACTTACTTGGTAGCTAAGGCAAAACTCCGCAATCACGGAGTAATCTCTCCGCTCAAGGAGAACGCACCCAAAGTAAAGGGAAACATGTAAAAATATGTAAAACCTCTTTGGGTAGGGTGACCCGCTCCGATAGATCAGGAGCAATAATATCCAAGTCATGGCAACGGCAGTCTTCCTTCACAGCTGGAAGACTGGATATCTATTGACGGCCCATGTACGAGAGTTAGCAGTAGGGAATTTCTCTTCGATGTCTTTTGTGGTAATAAGACTTCTAGGAATGATGGAGCCCACTGTTGGAGGAGCAGAGTCCTCGGCCTTATTCTTGCTTTTTGAAAAACCGGTACGCTTTGAGGAAGAAGCCATTATATGGAAGAAGGAGATGGTTTCTTGTTTGAAGAGAATTAAAGAAAAGATGAAGAGCAAGATGCAAGTGAGACAACAAAGCTTGAAAAATTATAAAAGTATAAGGGAGAAAGTTGATACGTATAAGTAAAAATTTTGGTGGCTAAATTCATGGCAATGATTACCTCAATAATCGATAAAAGTTGTGTTGAATCATAGGATGACGGGTATTCGGGACATTAAGTACGGAGAGACGTGCGTCTAATCAGCCATCAGAAGCCTTTAGAGGAAATAATAGTAATTCCCGCCCAAAGAGTATTTCTACCAACTTTGCGGTAACACGAAGTTATGTCACGGGAAAGCAGGGAGCTATCTGTATAGGGTAAAATATGATATAACACGTGGCCGTCCAAAAAAGGGACACGTGGAACCCAAGACGGGAGGGGG
>MCJB01051985.1:177743-194458 GCA_002018475.1 Nicotiana obtusifolia
GCGGATGGCCAAACACCGAAGGCAGCTATATCGTTTGTCAGTGGAAAAAATAACGCTCATAAAGATGTGATAAATGCTCTTCACCGGGTAGCGTTTAATAGATAATATTTCATGGCATTAAGAGTAATTACCCGTTACAAGGAATTTGACATTTATGTTCACCGTTACATCTTCATCAATGCCCTCATAATTGACATTAAAAAGTGGCTTGATCCTAGGACCTTGTTTCCTATGTGCAACTATAAATAGTGAGCTCTATTATCATTGTAAAGGACACGAATTTTCTGACAGACTTACGCTACATTTTATACAAAGCTCAATACAATCTTATCTTCTTACTTTTTTAATTTCATTGTTGACCTGGCCGGAAACCCTATTCCCGGAATTTTTGCTTCTACCATTTCATTTATATCCTAAGGTTAAGTATTGCATAATTCTTCGATTACTTTATTATTATTTCACGATCAAATTAATTCACTTGTCTAAAAACCACATATAAGTTCAACTGTACCGTTTTACAGGTAAACAATAGTGCACTTATTTTTTGTTGTATATAGATTGATAACAAATATCCAAGCCTTCGGAATTAGCTCTCCATAAAAATCTAAAAAATCGCTGGAGTTCCACATGCTATAAAGAGCTTTAACTCCTGGTGGATTAGTTGGGAAGAGGGGATGGGGGGTGGGGGGTCATATGTGTTGTGGAATCTCCTCTTCCACGCGTAAGATTGATAAAAGATACTCACATGGTTTTCTGAAAATTATTAGCTTCAACTCAAATATCTTGCTCATCAACACACCTACTTACATAAAAATGGCAGATCTTGATATTATTCGTTTTTATTTGAAAGAAACTATTCATGTCTTTGTCTAATATACATGGAGATGCTTAAGATAATAAAATTTTCTCGAAATATTTTTTTGGGTTTCTTGTTCTTATTATGATCAAGGTAGCTTGCTAAATGTAATCGCCAAAAATCTTTGTAAAAGATAACCAACCCCTTTCCTGTTTCCTTAGAATTGCATACTGATTCAGCAGAATTGTTATGTACTATATGCTAGTTTAACCACGCATGCATGCACACACATAGACGATACCACACACACACAAATGGAGATTGAAATTCAGTGGAGAAGTGAGGAGAAATAACAAAGAAGAAGAAGAACCGAGTAAAAACAACATGAATTTCCCTCTCAAACAAGTAAACATATATAGAATAAGAAAGGATGAAATATTCACCAATGCAAGGGAAATAACAACATAATTTAGCTTAGACGATTAAAATGCGAGGCAATATGCATATAAATATAAATATATTATGCATATATATCTCTTTAGGACAAAAATATTTAGCTTTTACTTTATTTGCAATTTATATTTTTTTAACAAAAGAGATTTAGTTGAACCTCTTTCCACCATCTAGCTTAGTCCCTCGGTTAAAACTAACATGTACATTGTATTTACATCGAATTAATAGATACATAATATGTGTTTCCACGTAGACTTCTCTCACTTAACTATAGTTAATTAATATATATACTTACATTATTAAATAACTTAACTATATATGTCACTACCTCCATAGAGAAACATCGATAGTGCACATTATTTTTGTTGTATATACATTAACAACAAATATTCACGCCTTCGTAATTAGCTCTCCAAAAAAATCTAAAAAATCCCTGGAGTTCCACATGCTATAAAGAGCTTCGACTCCTGGTGGATTAGTTGGGGAGAGAGGGCCGGGGATGGACGTCATATGTGTTGTGGGATCTCCTCTTCCACACGTAAGATCGATAAAAGATACAAGGTTTTCTGAAAAATATTAGCTTCAAGGCAAATAACTTGTTCATCAACACACCTACACACATAAAAATCCCAAATCTTGATATTTCTCGTTTTACTTGAAAGTAACTATTCATGTCTTTATCTAAACAATCAAACCTCTTTATAATAAAATTATTTTTTTCAATACTTTTTGATTTTTATGGTCAATATTTGCTGTACACTTATAACGGCATTTGACGTTTAAATATATTTTGGTTATTATAAATAAAAATTATCCTTTTTTTTTTTTTTAATGTTACATGTAAAAAAAGAAGAAATTTTTTCATATGAAATATATTGAATCTATTACATTCCTTAAAGTGAATGTTATAGCATATGAATATATTTGAAAGAAGATAATATCATAATAACCGTGGTCATTACTATGGTGGCGGATATGGACGTGACATTACGGATATAAACAAGAAAAATTGATGGTTCTCCAAATAATCTTTCAAGTAATAAAGATAAATAAAAATCATCGATTGTTATGAAATGTTGTCATTGGGCATACGTCCAGATGATGACTATAGTTCATTCCGAAATTTATTGAATATTAGCAACCTTAATATTTAAGAAAAAACAAGCATGTTATTTTGAAGGTGCTAATAGAAGTGATATTTGAAAATACGTTCCCACTAAATTGTGTGTGGTGGACTATAAGAAACTATGTAACAAATTAATAAAAGCAGATTACAAAAATATCAAGTCAAATTAAAAGCAAGAGATTAAATCAGATACAGGTTATTAATAACTAGTCTCGATATTAGGCATTTCTTTTGCTATAAAAACTCCTATCCTAGGACACCCTTCTTCGAGCAAATTGTTGAATGTTTCATTTCATATATAGAGAGGGTGAGAAGTGTTAGTGTCTTTGATATAAAGACAGTACCATAGGTAAATCAATTTACCTTTATTCCATGTCTGAGATAACTTTTTAACACGATATTATATCTTGTTATTTACATGCTTCAATACCATGGTTTAATTTTTTTTTTTTTAACCTTAACCTTGATTTCTTGAATTAGATCTGAGTAATTAATTGTCTGAAAATCTTCTAGACTTCAAGTAAAGGCAAGATAATGAATCGTGTCAAAACAAACAGGGAGGATTCACCTAAATTGAATCAATGAATTACCAAGTTTCTCGCGATCACGGAACTCCATTTAGGATTGAATTTGAGGCAAAACAATTAATCTAGGTTTGTTAATTCCCTCATATTCAATCCTAAATGGATTTCCGTGACTCTTGGTGACTCATTAATTCAATTTAGATTCTGGAAGAAGCATGCTCTATAATTGAATCAACGAATCACCAAATTTCTCGTAATCATGAAAATTCACTTAGGTCTGAATTTGAGACAAAATAATTATTCGCAAGGCCAGTTAATTCCCTCACTTTAAAGCCTAAGCGGATTTTCGCGACAAATAAGTTAGGTGGCTCATTAATTCAATATAGATTTTTGAAGAAATGTTGCTCTTTAGCTGATAAACCTTTATGTACAGCATCTGCCGTATTATCATTCATGTCAATGACTTGGCTGTAATTTAATGAAGGAAAATTGTATCTAGCTCTATTACCTTTTTGCTCTTTGTTTCTATGTATAAAATGTTGTAGTAATATTTTTAATTTGAATGTACGTAAGTTGTTAACCTATTTTTGAAAACCTTGTAATAGGGCAACTGATTTTGTCGAAGACTATGTTTATAGCAAATCTCAATATATCACTTTATATATGAGCTAATTAATGGAAACACACGAAAATATCCTTAAATGAAGCACTTAGTTTTGCACAGTAAACATCTGTAGCGTTTATAATATTTCATTATTTACTTTAAATTTGAACATATACAAAGGAAAAAAGACTTCAATATAGTTCTTGATTTGAGTTAGTTTTTCCTTCCTTCATTCTTTCTTTCTTTTTTTTTTTTTTTTGTTTGTTTTAATTTATTTGGGTCTGAGACTTAGTTATGTTCTTGTGTTGGTAGCTCTTCATAGTTTTATGATATTATTGATTCAGTTTCAGCTGTTAATATTTTTTTATTTTCTAAATTCGGATTGTGCCTGAAAATTCTACATTGGAGGTAAAGCGCTCACTAGCAAAGACGATTATATATTCAAAATTCGAATCCGAAATCTTTTATTAAGGATGAAGGAATATTTACCACTGCACCACAGGGGTTCTTCTAATAATACAAAGTACTGATACACTTTTCTCCTTTTAAGAACAACGAAAATTTACGCAATTTGTCTTCAGCTGATCTAATTACTAATTGACGTTTTGGATATTCACATACATTTTTTTCTTTCTTCTGATCACAATTTCTTTTTACTGCAACTTGAAACACCATCTTGTCACTTTTTTGTGTTTTCTTCTTTTACTTATTTGGTTGAGAGAGGCTCGGAGAAGGGAATGGTCTGATGACAATTAAAGCTTGGACTGTTAATGATGTAGTTAAATAAATTTTGTGATTTCTCTTATAACTTAAACTTTTAGATGTAATGCACGATCATGAGCTTTAACATGGTATCAAAAAAGATAGATGTCTTGATTCTTATTTCATTGCTTAAGAATTTCCACGTACTAGGACGATATGGGAAAAAAGGCTGGTACGTGAAGGGTAGTGTTGAAAATACATGTAAATATATAAATAAATATTTATTCGTTATAACAACTTAAACTTTTAAATCAGAGGTCATACACTTTAACATAAACATGTAACCATGCAACTTAGTATTATTGTAACAACCCGACCGGTCGTTTTGAGTGTTTGCTCTTTGCTCGGTGGTTTGAGAGCATGAGTAGCTTCGTATGTTGTATTATGACTTGTATGAACCGTTGGTTTTGGTCCTCGGGTTATTCGGAATCGATTTGGAAGAATGAATTTCTTTGTTGAAGCTTTAAGTTGGAAGAGTTGACTAAGTTTGACTTTTGGTGAATTGACCCAGGAACGAAATTATTTGATGGTTCTGTTAGGTCCGGATGGGTGATTTTTGACATGGGCATATTCCCAAATTTTCATTTGGATATTCCTAGAAGGTTTCGGCGCTAATTAGCAAAAGTTGGAAATATGAAGGTTTGGGAAGTTCATAACTTTGACTGGGAGTTAACTTTGTGGATATCATACTTGGATTATGGTTCTGGAAATTTGAATAGCTTGGTTATGTCGTTTGGGACTTGTGTGCAAAATTTGAGTTCATTCCGAGTTGATTTGATATGTTTCGGCGCGAGTTTTGGAAGTTGAAAATTGAAAGTTCATTTAAGTTTGATTTGAGGTGCGATTCATCGTTTCGATGTTGTTATGTGTGATTTGAGGCCTTGAGTAGATCCGTGTTATGTTATAGGTCTTGTTGGTATATTTGGACGGGGTGCCGAGTGGCTCAAATGAGTTTCAGACGTGGCTCGGACCATTTCGTCGCATGTCACATTTTGGCTGGGCTGCTGGTTCTGGTGTTCCGCACCTGCGACTAGTATTGCACAGGTGCGACCGTTGCAGATGCGAGTCCACTGCTGGGCAGGAGTCCGCAAATGCTGAGCTTTCATCGCATTTGCGCAGGTGCAGATGCGGACACTTCATCGCAGGAGAGGAATTGGACTGTTGGCAAGGGATCATAGATGCGTAAATATTTGCGCCAGAAGCGCGACTGCATAGGCGATGGCAGCTGAGTATGGGCCTGTTCGCAGAAGCGGAGACAGGGCCGCATGTGCCAGTCTGTAGAAACAGATATTAGTTCGCAAATGCGAAATTTGCTGGGCAGGTTCTATATATTTCGAGGTTTTGGTTGTTTTATCATATTTTGAGATTTGGGGCTCGGATTGAAGTGATTTTTGAGGCAATTTTCATTAGAAGGATTGGAGTAAGTGTTTTACACTCGGTTTTGATTACATTTCGTGACTCTATCTTCATTATATTAATTGGATTGTTAATTTTAAAGAAAAATTGGGAGTTTTAACTTAAAGTTTCATAGAGTGAGTTTTTTAGGTTTGAACATCGATTCGGAGTCAGATTTGAGTGAAACTAGTATGGTTGGACTCGTAATTGAATGAGTTGTCGGATTTTATATGTTTCGTCTAATTCTGAGGTGCGTGCCCCGGTTGGACTTTTGGGTTGATTTTTGGCTTCGATTAATGATTCGACCTTTATCGATTGGGTTTGTATCCTTTGGCCTTAATTGATGTACATGAGTTGCTTTTCGCTATTTTCAAGCTGTTCGGAGGTCGGTACGCGCGGGATGACATTTTGGAGCATCGCTTGGCTAACTCGTTATTGGATTTGGCTTGTTCGAGGTAAGTAACACTTCTAAACTTGGTGCTGAAGGTATGAACCCCTGAATATACGTGATATGTGTTTTGTGTTGAGGTGACGCATATGCTAGGTAACAGGCATGTGGGCATGCACCGTCAGAATTGTGAGTCACTTATTTCTGTTGTACTGTGTGGTTACCTAATCGTACTTGTATCTATGAAATCTCTACGTGCTAGAGTAATTGAGTTGTGATCTATGTTAGAAACCATGTCTAGGCTATATGCTTATCCTGTTAGGACCCACTGAGGTCATTTTTGTTGTTGAGTTATTTGCTTACATTGTAATTACATACTCGATCGCACGCATTCATTTGCATATCATATCGTAGTCTCTGCTGCCATTCATTGATACATCGTATCATCATGATGGGCTGATTTTCATGACATTGTGAGCCCAAGAAACTGGGAAGATTAATGATTGAGGGAGACCGAAGGCATGACGGTGAAGATATTGTTGGGATTGGGCTGCACGCCGTAGCATGTTTTTATTGATTTTTGCCATGATTGGCTTGTTATAGCGCTTGGGGTGAAGGAGCCCCTTCAGAATTTTGTACACACCCCTAGTGAGTGCAGTTACCTACTGAGTGCGAGTGCCGAGCGTTTGGGAGGATTGAGTGACTAGGAAGACTGAGAGAAATGACACTTTGAGAGTATGCATATGGTTTTATCACTGAGTTGTATCGCATTTGACATGCACACTTCACATAAAGGCATAGAGATGCATTTTTCTCATGGTGTACGATATTACGTCATTCATTACTTCACATACTCATTGACATGTAGGCATGGAGATGTATTTTTCTCATTCCATTTAAAAATGAAACATTTACCTGTTGAAAGATTTTGGAAAAAATCACAGTTTTACAATTGTCCTCATATTATAGCAATTTCGGTAAAAGATTTGGATTTTCACTGATATACTTGAAAGACATGCCTATTTTTTCATAATTGTGAACGAGATGAGCATCATACCTCTGGGTTAATTTTTCTTGCATTATTTTATTATATTGCTACAAACTGTTGCTGGTTATTGGAGTTGGACTCGGACCCTTGTCCCAGCTCGTCACTACTTTTAACATATGGTTGGGTTTGTTACTTATTGAGTACATGTCGGTTGTACTCATACTACACTTCTGCACCATGCATGCAGATGTTGGATGCTGATGTTGCTGTGCACGGTGGGAGATGGATTTGATTATGTACTTGCGTTCGGGTCATAGCTGCCTCTTGATCATGATACCTTTAGAATTTTAATTTGTTTATGTATCTTTCAAGCAGATGTTGTACTTTATTTTATACCAGCTTTGTAAATTCTAAATCTTAGAAGCTCATGATTTGTACTACCAGTCCTTGAGAAATTTTTGTATAAAAGCGGTGTATTATCATTTCTCTTCTTAATAAATCTCATTAAATAGGTTAGTAGTTAATTGCTTACCTGACGGGTCGGGTTAGGTGCCATCACGAATAGGTGGATTTTGAATCGTGAGAAGTTGGTATCAAAGCTCTAAGTTTGTAGGTTCTACAAGTTGAGTAAGTGTCTAGTAAAGTCTTGCGGATCGGTACGATGACGTCCATACCTATCATCGAGAGGCTGTAGGGCATTTAGGATAAACTTTCCATATTTCTTTCCTTATCGTGCGGCATTGATTTATCTTCAAACATAACTCTTTGAATTCCCTCCACGCATTCTTGTGCACATGTGAGCCGCTGGGTATCAGCCGTGCATCGTCGGCTTGTGATTCCATGGATGAGGTGCGAGATATGATTTCGATGAGCTGATGATGGGGCAGTCTGGAAGACTTGAGGCCGGGTTATGACTGTATCTTGAGCATGGGGATTTCGGTTGTTTGAGCACGTACTTTTGGAAATATATGTCGGTTGCGTCCTTATGTGTCACGACTCAGAAGGCAGCTGTGACGACCCGGTAAATCGTCTCATGGGTTACTGCTCCGTCTTCCCCAATATCTGTATCATTATGCCTCGTTATCAGTATTTTAGGTAATTTAGTTGAGTAAGTTGCATTTGGAGTGAAATCGGTAAGAAATGAGACACTTAGTCCCTTTTAAGAAGGCTTAAGATGTGAAAGTCAACTGGATGTTGACTTACGAGTTAGAAGGCTCGGATGTGAATTCCGATGATTCGGTTAGTTTCGGGAGAGGATTTATGACTTCTGTTCAAAATTTCAGGTCATTCGGACGTGGTTTGGTTGGGTTTAGATCAAAATAGCGATTTAGAGGATTTTGAAAACCTTAGGCTTGAATGCGATGCGAATTTGATGATATGATGTTGATTTGACCGTTCCGAAGGTTGGAACAAGTTTAAATAAAGTTATGGGATACGTTGGCATGTTTAGTTGAGGTTCCGGAGATCTCGGGTGAGTTTTGGGTGGTTAAACGGACTAATGCATCGTTGGAAGGGAAAAGTAGCAGAAAAACCAGGTGTCGAGAATGCGGTTCGCATTTCACATATGCGGACCGCATATCTCTCAAAGAGATCGCAAACAGAGACAGGAAGCTGAACAAAATATAATGTTAAAAATGCGGTCAGAATGCGAACCGCAAACCTGAAATGCGGACCGCATATTTGACCATGGAGATCTCAAACTGAGACAAAAAATTTGACAAAAACCTACGTCAAGAATGCGACGAGAATGCGATCGCAAAACATGAAATGCGAACTGCAAACCTCGCTTTGTGTTCATTTGCGGCGAAGGCTAGGGCCATTTTTGCGACGGCTATGTCAAAAATGCGAACCGCATACCTGTTATGCGACAGGTATGCGATCCGCTTATTTGACCCGACAAGAACGTTTTTATCTCGATTTTCGACCCATTATAAATAGAGATTAGTGCCCATTTGCTGTGCAAGAACCTATTTTTCGTTACCCACGAAGAGAAACACCTCCAAACACCCTAAAATCACCACAAATCAACCTCAAAACAATATCTGAAGGAGATTTTCTTGAATAAACTCTTAAAGGGAGGAGTTTTGGTCACCTTAAACGTACTTGGGGCCATAGAACTCGGAATGAAGCAAGTTTTGAGGAAATTCTTGAAGGGTTTTTAAGGGAAACATCAGGGTAAGTATTCCTAACTCAATTTCGAAAGATTTACCTAAGATTATAGTTGTTTTGAGCACTTTTACTGGTGAATTAAGTTGGGAAAAATTGTGGAAGACCCTAAGCTTGTATTTTTAAGACTTAGAGGTCGAGCCGATGTCGGAATTTAATAAATTTTATATGGTTGAACTCTTGAGGAGATAAGGAACCCGTTGAGGTGATAATTTCTGAATTTTGAGAAGTGGGCCCGGGGCTCGGGTTTTGCTAATTTCGGGATTTTTTAGTAAATTTGATTGTTTTTGCTTGGGTTTTATTCCCTCAACATATTGTGATGTAATTGTTCTGAATTTGGATATATTCGACGCACGTGGAGGCCAATTCAAAGGGCAAAGGCATCGCGGGCTAAGGATTTAGCCGATTTGAGGTGAGTAATGTTTGTAAATGATGTCCTGAGGGTTCGAAACCTCGGATTTGCACCTCATAGTGCTATGTTCAGGTGAGGTACATGCTCGATGATGAGCATGGGGTTGTTTACTTCTGGGGATTGGGACTTGGTCCATCCCGATTGATGATTTCTCCTACATACTTGATTGAAATCTAATTGATATCATTGTGATTTGGGCTACTTGCCATATTTGGGCTTCGCGCCGGTTTTGTGAACCCTTCAGGGGTAGTTGTCATTTCGTACTAAATTATATTTGGGCTTCGTGCCGGTTATGGAACCCTTCAGGGGTAATTTTTCATTGTTTATTACATCATTCTTTGGCATCTCACCGGTTATGTGAACCCTTCAGGGGTATTGTTGCTGCATTGATTCATTTCATAAACTCAGTTTTGAAACTCAAATGATATTTTCAAATGATTTTTATTGGATCGGGTGGCACGCCGCCACGGAATATGAATTGGATCGGGTGGCACGCCGCCACGAGATGTAATATGCATGGATCAGGTGATACGCCGTCACGAGATATTGCGCTACTGAACCCCCCACAGTAAGCGCCGGGTACCAAGGGAACGGGTGGCACGCCGCCACGATAGTCATGACTTGCATTGCATCGCATTGCATTTTGGTTGTGTTGGTGTTGTTTCCATTTACTTCACGTTATCTATTTGAGATGTTACATGTTTTTACTGTTCCATCGTGGATTGCTTTATGACTTAGGTATTTCTTACTTTCAGTTATTATTTATATGTATTACTCACTGAGTTGGAAGTACTCACATTACTCCCTGCACCATGTGTGCAGATTCAGGCGTTATCGGTTCCGCCCCGAGGTACTGACTACTACTATTGTTAGGGTGGTGATTCAGAGATTACGAGGTAGCTGTTGGCGTTCGTAGCCCGTATCTCTTTTATTTTGTTGTTTCCACTTTCTTCAAACAATTGTGCCAAAGATATTGTAATAGTTATTTTATTATTAGGATTTCATTAGTGGCTCATGACTTTGTGACACCCCGATCTGAGGGTTGTAGTCGGGATGATTTACTATATTTTTCCGCAAACTACTGTTATTTAACCATACTTATATTATTTTCGTATTATTTAACTGTTTGGGCGAAGATTAGTTGGTTTGGCTGGTCTTGTCATCATAAAAGGCGCCATCACGACCGGGTTGGGATTTTGGGTCGTGACAGCAGCTCACTGCCATGTCTCGAGGATGTCAAGGATGCACGCTGGACTGATAACTAGATGCACTTGCCTTAGATCCTGCACGATTAGTGTAGAAGCGTAGCATGAGTACATAAACAACATGTACCCAGTAAGTATCTAGTCTAACGTCGAAGAAGTAGTGACGAGGGGCCGACTTCAACACTTACTACGGGCTAACAATGAAATACTGAAATTATAACTAAGCATGGACTATATAAATATAGCCGAAAACTCATTAACAATAAATAAACGAACAATTCTTTCACTAATTGAAAATCCCAAATTAATTCCATCATTTAACAAATTAATCTCTCAAGCCAATGAAAAAATATCAATTATAATTGGGCTCCATGAATTATTACGCATGAATTATGTTGAGGTCGTACGGCCTGATCCAACATACAAATATATAAATTATGCACTGCCGAGGGTCGAACAACACGAACCATGAATGTTCTATTACCGAGGCATTCGACCCGCTCTACAAGAAGAGAAAATACTTTATAAACAACCGATTCAAAGATTATTAAGAGACTTTTATTCAAAGAAACACCAATTCTCATTAGCGGTAAAGTAACAAGTCCAAAACTAAAGTAAATGAAATTTGACCTTTTACAATTCCTTTACAAGTTCTAATATGTTTTAGATAATTAAATTAGCAGGTAGGGTGAAAACATCACAGTATAACATGATTTGGATCCTAGACTACCCAGACATAAGCATACTTAGTAGCTACATACGGACTCTTGTCATCTCATGCTTACGTAGCACCCCATAAATAGAAGCACATATTAAATCAATTCACCTATGGGGTTACTTCCCTCTTATAAGGTTGGAAAAGAGACTTACCTCGTCTCAAAGCTTACTTTCCTGTCCACAATTGTGCTTTAAACCTTCAACTCGGTGCCAAATGACTCGAAACTAGTCAAATGTTATATAAAATAGTCAATACACGTTCAAAAGTTCATATCATAATTATTAATGTGATTTCCCACCCCAAATTGAAGAATTCAAAAATTCATCCTTGGGTCCACGTGCCCCGATTACCGAAATTTTGGAAGAAAGTTATTACCCATAATCTCATCAAGTCAATTATATTATTTTCACTAAATTCCATAACTATTTTCGTGGTTAAATCTCATTTTTATCAAAACCTAGGTTTTCCTCAAAAATTCCATATCCTACCTTTTCCATGTTAAAATATACTTATGATTCGTGTATTTAGCTAAAGAATTGATAGGGATCACTGACCTCTTAATGTTGATGGAACCCCTCCTAAAAATGCTCTCAAGATCGTCAAAAACCAAGTGGTAAATAAGGAAAATAAGGTTATGTCTCGCAATAAAAGTTGTTGCACAGGTCACAGGTGTCGCAATTGCGACACCTTGTTCACAAATGTGAAGGTCACAATTGCGACCAAATCTTCGCAAATGCGAGCCCTACCTTGGCCAGGCTTCTTCACAATTGCAAAGCCTGTCTCACAAATACGAACAAAATCTCGCATTTGTTATACTTGAGACACCAACAGAAAAAAAAAACCAGAAAATTGAAGTTTCCTCATCCATCCGAACGCGTTTGAAACTCGCCCGAGCCCTCGGGGCCTCGCACCAAACGTCCACATAAGTCTAAATACATCATACGAACTTGGTCGTATGATCGAAATGCCAGAATAACATCTAAAAGCATGAATCGGATGCCAAAATGCATGAATCAAATCATGCAAACTCAAAACTTCTAAAAACACATCTGCTAGTCCGATTCCTATCAAATCACGTCTGATTAACCTCAAATTTTGCACACAAGTCCTAAATGACATTAAATACCTAATCCAACTTCCGGAATCGGAATCCTAACCCAACATCAAGAAGTCCACTCTCGGTCAAACTTCCCAAAAATCTTCAAATTCCAACTTTCGCTGAATGACCCCAAAACGACCTATGGACCTCCAAATCCACATCCAGACGCGCTCCTAAGTCCAGAATCGCCATAGGGAGCTATTCCCAGGCTCAAAATCCCATACAGACATCTATAACACATAAAATCCACTTCAACCCAAACATATGAAATTCACCCAAAATGCTAACTTTCAATATTAAGCATCGAAACATTCCCGGGTCATCCAAAACCCGATCCGAACATACGCCCAAGTCCAAAATCATCATGCAAACCTATTGGAACCGTCAAATTTTGATTCCAAGGTTGGTTACTCAAAACGTTGTCCAAAGTCAAACTTTGCCTTTTAAGGCCCATCTAAGGAACCAAGTGTTCCGATTTCAACCTGAACTCTTTCAAATCCCGAACTAACTATCCCTGTAAGTCATAAAACATTAATAGCATATATGGGGATTCTTATTAGAAGAATGAGGTTCTAGAAAGCAAAATGACCGGTCGGGTCTTAATATTATGACTTGAATTTATGACTCGATGAATGGTTGGACGGCTATATGATGAGTATGATATGACTGTGAAATGTGTTCAGATGGTTTGAATGTGATTCAAAGAGTTTAGTTGAGATGTAAAAAGGGAATATTGGGTGCTAGATTGTTGTATTGATATGACGTATAGTCTCGAGTTGAGTGTGTTAAAAGATTTTTCATGTGGTCTAATTATAGAAAGGAGTAGATTTTCATGTGTTATGTGAATTCAGACTAAGGAAGATGAAGTGATGGCATAGTAATCGCAGCTGCGAAAGGGTATAGCAAGATGCCAATTTGAGGATAAGCAGGTGGGTTATCTCCTGCGGAGTAATCTACGGAGGAGTCATCCTTATAATGTTGTGTGGATAATTTCCTTTCTACCAGCTGGGTGTATGTGTTGAGATTTGAATTTGAATTTGGTTGAGAAAGTTGACCTGATCGTCATGTGGATGTATGCGGGCTTAGTAGATGATTTGAGGTACTATATGGTTTGTGTTATGTGAGCTTATGAAGGATTTAGTTGAATCTCCCTGCGGTGTTATGGCAGTAATAGAGTATGGGTATGGTGAGTTACTAAATGTTATATTCCTTGGCATTGAGCTAAGTTGGGGAGTCTGCTATTGACGATTTGATTGCATGGTATGTGTTGCATTGGTTTTGGTCTGAGGCATACTTGTGGATCGGTCATGACTTGCAGAGGTTGAGATCGAGGATGACTCGAGTAAAGAAATTTTTGGATGCGGGATGTGTTACACTTTATGGGTATATGGAAATCATGGAATGGTTAGAGTTATTATTCGTGACGGATGTAGTGTGCATGGTGTAGAAATTTGCTCGGTTGTGCTAAAGCGGGGCCACTTCTTTGGGTGTTGTTGTGCTAATGGAGCACACGTCGTTCGGCCTGTTTGGTCGGTGCAGCTTAGATTTGGGGAGGGTGGATAATTCTTGAGAAAGTTCTAATGGATTCAAGATTTTCATGTAGCAATTGTGAATTTGTATATGAATAGGATCTAAGATTTACATTAGATGGTGTTGAGATTCGCGGTAATTCTATCTCATCATGGATTTTACATTTCGGTATCAGAAAGGTGGAGAAAACGGCTTTAGATTCACAGAAGGCTTCTTCAGAGTGGATGTCTCAATTGTGGTACTTTTGGGATGCTTGAGAGGGAATACATCGGCTTTTGAGCCTTAGGGAGGTGTGGTTCTATGCTAGGACCACTTGCGGCGAGCTTTAGGTGAGGATCGTGGTATTGTAACGAGGAGAAGTGTCAGTTTGAGGGCAATTCAAAAGGAACTCGGAGAAATGGGACAACTTGATAGTAGGTGGGATTAGTACGGTAATAGATATGATTGGTTCTTTGGGTACTTATGATGTGGTGAGGCTCTACATGTGTTTTGGTTTCAATACTCTTGGGTTTGGCAACCTGCGTGGCTTGGTTGAGTTAGATAGACTAAGTTCTAACGGTTTGGTTATGGGCAAATGGGTTTCGAATAGTTCTCGATGGTTTCTGTCCTAGCTTGAGATGGATATTTCTTACCAGCGTGAGGAGCATGCTGCATATTATGATTTTCTCTTGGATGGGATCAAATGGAAGGTTTCTGACTTATCAGGTATGTGTTCTGCTGGTGACTCAAATTTGATTACGAGATCCTCTTACTTTTCATAGGAAGGCATGATAGATGCGGTGCGTTGTGTAGTATTGAGTTTTGCTTGTGCAAGGTCACAGTTCATATTTGAAGGGAAGGTTATGAATTCTCTAGTGGACAGTTTCAGATATACTGATGAATGTTATAACTGCTTGGTAATTTCTGAGAAGGGTGCACATTTCAGAAGGCGCACTGTGTGTTGTCTTACGAATCCTTCATTGGTATTGCGGCACTTGCCTGACTGATTGACCGTTGATATTTAGAGTTTTGCTATGTGGCATGGAAGAATTTTAGAAGTACTCTTCGTGGGACGATCATGTATGAGAGATGTGTCACACATTCGGGCGGTGGAGTTGGGATCAAATACGGTGACTCTTGGGTTTTATGTATTTGGAGACCGGGAATTCTCAGAAGCAGATTGTTTTGTGGTTGTAGGCAGTGAAGATGTGGCTAAAGCGGGCCAGATAATGGTATGTGTTATGGTTAGGTCACTGTGGACCTTTGGACGGTTATTTATTTATTTGTGGATGACCATAGTTGATTTGGGCGTACTTTGTAGACCTAATGAGGATGTGTATTCTACACCAGGTCAGATTGGTTGACTCTGTTATTGATATTGTTGAGGGATGTGCTATTCGGTCAGAGTTGAGCGTATTTGTGTTCTGATAAGATCTATGTGCTACTCCTCTATGCTATGAGGGGTTGTGATTTGTTGGTTTGAAGCACACATGGTGCGGTTCTATTTGGGCCTTGTAGCAGAATTTGAGCGAGATGGGTATTAAGATGTTGAATGATTGATTTGCGCATTGGTTATATTCTTTCCCAACTGCGGTATTGTTATTTGCTTTTGTATGGTTATGGTAACGCACTTTCGGTACTAGACATCAAATTGCGCGAGGATGTTGATTTTGAGCATTATGAGTTGAGGCCTTTCATGTGGACCAGTATCTGGATGGGGTCAAGCATTGCAGCTGGGTTATATCGGGATATGATCCTTTATGTTAGATTTGTGTCTTGGTTCTACCATGTATGATGGGTTCACAGCATTGCGGTTGTGGTAGTACTTGGTGAGTTTGCGGGGCAGTTCTCTGAATTGAGTTATTTTCCTTTTTGAGAATATTTGAGTTGTTGCTTATTGGTGCACGGATTGCACAGGCCATGATTGTAGGTTGTATTGATGTGGCATATCACTAGAGTGGTTATGTGATGAGATGAGGTCACCAAACCTAGAATATGTGCTATCGGATTTGTTTTCGGTATATTTGGAAGGATAATGTCGTTGATCGGCTTAGAAATTTTCTATAGTTCTTGTCGAAGGAGAGGGAGCTCCATGGATTGTTGGTCTAATGAATAGTTGTGAGTTTCTACGTGTTTCTTTCATCATCAGCATTGTAATAAGGTTTTGAACGAGGTTTTATTTGATATGAGGATTATTACCTGTACTGGTCTTGTTTAAGCAGTTATTATGGTCAGAAGTTATTGCTACAAATAAGCGAGTTATATGGTATATCATGTGATTACATCTTGGGTTATGGTTATGGCTTGATACAACTTGTTCAGACTTATACAGTGTGCAGATGCGAGATTTGGGTCTTATAGAAAATTTCGGATGTTGGAAACTGGATTCTGTGGTTTACGGGCTAAGGTTGAAGTAATGATCATCAGCATGTTGTGTTGTCGGGCCTATATGGAATAGGGTGACGTGGGATCACCCCCGGGTATGTGCATGGTAAGGTTACACGGTGATCTGATGGCTTAAGAACAACTCTGGGCAGCTTCGAGGACTAACGTATGTTTAAGTGGGGGGG
>MCJB01051985.1:199258-277970 GCA_002018475.1 Nicotiana obtusifolia
GAATCCGGACCCCGACCCCCGGCATTATAGATATTTTGGGATCACCTTTGTTTACCTAATCAATGTTTGATGAAGCCCGAACGACGAAGGAGCGATCTCATGAGGAGGTCCATGTAACGGATGATCCTGTACGAGGATTTTGACGGTATAGACTCATCTGGCCCGGAGGATTTTACCGGGTTGGGTAACTTAGAGGTGCCGAAGAAAAGTCCACCTTCGGCTGCTGGCAGGTCGAGCTCGAGCCCGAGATTAACCAATCCGTTCCTCGCTCCGAGCATGGATCGTGATCGGAAGCGGACTGTCATTATGACCATTCTTGAGGATGCCAGGATCTTTTCGACCCCCGTAATGATATCCAGTTACCTCCGATTTTTGGTAACCGAAGAAGACCAGGCAAAAATGAACGACGTAGATGCGCCATGCCTGTTCAATGAAACACAACAGGCGCTGAACCGGGTAATTCTCGATAATCCTCGTTGATTCTAATATCTCTTCTATTATTTGAACCATTTTTAATAATTCTAATATGTTTTCTCGAATCTGCAGGCCTCGGTGCTCCACCACAAGACCCTCTTCCGATACCGGGATGAGCTGAGCCAACTCAAGGCTGAAGTCAAAGAGCTTGTTGAGAAGAGAGGCATGTATAAGCTTCTCAGCGAGCAACGTGAAGGAGAAGTCAAGAGCCTCTGAGCCGAGTTGGATGAGGCTCAGAAGGAGAACGCCGACCTGTTGGAACAGGTAAGAATCTTTGAAGTTAGTGATGATGAGCTAGGCATGGTGTCTAACAGTCATAAATCACAGGTCCAGCAGAAGTTTGATCGGGTCGATTAGCTTCGGGCTGAGATGCATGAAGTCGAGGCCATGGCCGAGGAGTGCAAGGGCAAGATGGACCGATTGGATTCGAAAAAGTAGACCATGCAGGAGCAGCTAGCCTCGGCGGAGGCGCAACTTCGATCGATGAAGGAGAAGGCTGAAACCCGTTCCCAAAAAATCGAAGACCTCCAGTCTCAGCTGAGCTCGGCCGTCGCCGCATGGAATACACTTTCCAAGGAGCTTGAAGCAGCCAAGTCAGAGGCAGATATAACCAGGGCCGACACTGAAGAGATGGTGGCCCTGTAAAAAGTTGATGTTGAGGCAGCTCAGGAAGTTCCTGCCAGTGGGTCCGATTTATCGGCCAATATTGAAAATGTTAAGAGGCTTGAGGCCGAGGCCAAGAAGTTGGCGTACTCCGAGGAAGAGGAAGATTTTATGGGTTCGGGAAGATCCGAGGACAGGGAAGACCCCGATGGTTTTGGTGACGGGGCAGGCTCTAGAGAAGATCGGGCATCTTAGGTGCCTTGTAGATTTTTCTTTTCTCTTGTACTTTTGTATTTTGTTGAGGCTGTTTGACCTTTGTAAAAATCTATGTACATTTACAAGGCTTCTTCCCTTCGACAAATTTCAAGCTTGTTTCTTTTTGCTTCTTTCTTTTTGATCGCAGAAATTTTGAATGCCTTAGAACATAATAATTAGGTCTTGTTCGGATGTTCAAACTTCGGTCATTTTTGCTTATGCCTCGTGGGGGCTCGGTTTGAAAGGAAGCTTTCCCCGAAGTGTTTACTTTGAATTTTTAGATAATAATTTTGCCGAGGGTAACCTTTGAACTAGTTTAGAAATTTGTTTTGGTTACGGATCTCGGACGTCACCGAGCTGTTCTAGGATGGCAGTAGCCTTTTAAGTTCGAGTGTTGCCCAATGGGCTTATTACCCAGAGTCATCGGGGCTCGCATGGGACAACTGTCCCTCGATGGGGATGGATGTAACCTTTGAAGTTCGGGCACTGCCTAATAGGATTTGTGCCTCCGGGCTTCTTAGCCCGAGTTCTCCGGGCTTATCCATGACGGCAGTCCCTGAGGAGGGGGGAGGGTGATCTCTTTGATTTGAAAAGAGGTGGCCCTTGGGCTCGATGTTTTTAAGGAACAAAATACAGTAATATTTTTTAAGAGACAAAATATGTATCTGCAAGATAGAAACTTTCTTTTATTTCTGTGCAACATTCAAGATTGCAAATGTGTACAAGCTTCATGTTATGGCTTAAGTGGTCTATGCTGGCACGGTTCATTTGACCATTTGGCCCTTATAACAAATCATACCCACCAAGCCCAGATTTGTCCTAGCATGGCGTTTCTTTCCTTACTAAAAATATTACCCAAGGGTGATGGCCCCCAGTATTTGGGGCCGATCTTAGAATGGGCTCGGATACTATTGATGTGAACCTTGACTCTGGTTAATATTCCGACTTCAATTCTAAGTTAGCATGATCCAATGTTGCCTCGTTAAAAACCTTGCTGGAAAACCCATTTGGTACAAAACTGGTTCAAGGGAAAAATAGTGCAACGCGTGTTTTCAAGCTTAATAGTTGCATCATTCCTTGATTGTTACCTGCAAGTCTTAGTCCCATCCGTAATATATTTAAAGAAAGCTAATGAATGGGGTCGTACCTCAGCAGTAGTATCGTTTTAAGTGGGTTATGTTCCAGTTGTTCGATAGCCGCTCACCGTTCACCGTTTTGAGTTTTGTACGATCCTTTGTCAGTGATCTCTATAATTTGATATGGACCTTCCCTTCGTTCGGATTCCGGGTGCTCAGTGTCATCTTTCTTAACACCAAGTCCCCGATATTGAAGTGTCGAAGGTTGGCTCTCTGATTGTAATATCTTTCAATCCGTTGTTTTTGGGCAGCCAACCGGACGAGGGTGACCTTGTGCCTTTCGTCTAACAGTTACAGGTTCATACTCATGGCTTCGTCGTTTGATTCTTTGGTCGCATATCGAAACTTGGAACTCAGTTCTCCTACTTTGACCGGTATAAGAGCTTTGACACCATAGACCAACGAGAACAGGGTGGCCCCGGTACTGGATTTTGATTTCGTACAATATGACCATAGGACTTCGAGCAAGATTTACTTCCATTTTGGACTATGGTTTTGTTCATTGAATCTGCTTACCCATTTCGACTAGGGTGATAGAGCGTTGATAGGATCCTTTTGATCTTATGGTTCTCGAAAAACTTGCTCACTTTGCTGTCGATGAACTGCTTCCCATTGTCGCACACGATCTCGGTCGGCATTCCGAATCGGCATATTATGTGGTCCCATATGAAATCAATAAATTCCTTCTCCCTGACTTTCTCAAATGCCTAGTCATCCACCCACTTAGAAAAATTATCAGTCATAAATAAGATAAATTGAACCTCACCGGGAGCCCAGGGCAGGGGACCACGATATCTATTTCCCATTTCATGAACGGCTAGGGTGACAAGACCGAATGCAACAATTCCTCAGGTTGATGGATCATTGGAGCATGCCTCTGACATTAGTCGCATTTTCGCATGAACTCCTTTGCGTCTTTTTCCATGTCGATTCAATAGTAGCCGGCTCAAACTATATTCTGAACTACGACTCGATGCTTGACTGACTCCCATATTTGCCCTCATGCACATCCCGAAAAACATACTCGCTGTCCCCCAGTCCTAGACATATGGCGAGTGGGCCATCGAATGTTTTTGTAAATAGGGTATCGTCTTCGAACAAGATGAACCGGGCCACCTTCGTACGCAGAGCTCTCGATTCGTTAAGATCTAAGGGAAGTTTTCTAGTCTTCAGGTAATCTATGTATTTGTTTCTCCAGTCCCAGGTTAAGCTTGTAGAGTTTATCTCGGCATGGCCTTCGTCCACTACCGACTTCATGAGTTGTACGACCATCACTGAGTTGAATTCATCATCATCGACTGACGATCCCAAATTAGCAACAGCTTCGGCCTCACTGTTTTGATCCCGAGGCACATGTTGTAAAGTCCAGTCCCTGAACCGCTGTAACGTCACCTGTAGCTTATCTAGGTATCTTCGTATCCGTTCCTCTTTCACTTCGAACGTCCCATTGACTTGGCTCACTACGAGGAGGGAATCACACTTAGCTTCGATCACCTCGGCACCCACGCTTTTAACCAGTTTAAGATCTACAATCATGGCCTCATACTCGGCCTCAATGTTAGTCAATTTTACAGTTCTAATAGATTGCCAAATTACATTACCCATTGGTGGCTTCAAAATGATGCCAAGCCCGGACCCCTTTGCGTTCGAGGTGCCGTCCGCAAAGAGGGTCCAGATTGCGGAAGAGGTCTCTGAGTTCAACAACAACTTCTTCTCGACCTCAAGAATTAGGGTCGGCATGAAGTCGGCCACGAAGTCTGCCAAATATTTTGATTTGATGGCAGTTCGGGGTCGATATTCGATATTGTACCCGCTAATCTCCACGGCCCATGGCCAATCGTCCGGAGAGCTCGGGTTTATGCATTTTGTTTCTCAATGGGTAAGTAGTCACAACACAAGATGGCATTGAAAATACGGTATTAATTTCCTAGAGGCGCTTCGCAAAGTGAGCACCAATTTTTCTAGGTGATGATACCTACTTTCGGCCTCGCCTAGAGTTCTGCTAACATAATATATAGGAAATTGCATACATTCCTCTTCCCATACCAAGACTCCACTTACTGCTACTTTGGATACCTCTAAGTACTGGTACAACTGTTTTTCTGCCTTTAGAGCATAAAGCTAAGGTGGGATTGAAAGGTATCGCTCGAGTCCCTCCAAGGCTTGTGGGCACTGTGGGTTCCATGAGAAGTTATTCTTCTTCTTTTTCAACAGTGAAAAGAACCGGTGACTCTTGTTGAAGGACCTTGAGATGAATCGACCCAAAGCTGCTATGCGTCGGGTTAACCTTTGAACGGCCTTAAAATTATCCACAACGGTGATGTCCTTGATGGCCTTGATTTTATCAGTATTAATCTCGATTCCCCGGTTGGACACCATCAATCCAAGAAATTTCTCGGACCCGACTCCGAATGCGCATTTCTCCGGGTTTAGCATCATGTTGCATTTGTTCAATATATTGAAGGTTTCTTGCAAATGTTTCAAATGGTCCTCCGCTCGCAGTGACTTAACCAACATATCGTCAATGTAAACGTCTAATGATTTTCCTATTTCCTCTTCAAACATCCGATTTACTAGGCGTTGGTTAGTGGCACCGACATTTTTTAGTCTGAACAGCATTACATTATAGAAGTAGGGACCACATTTATGTGATGAAGGACGTTTTTTCTAGTCGTCCGGGTCCATACAAATTTTGTTGTACTCAGAATAGGAGTCGAGAAATCTGGGGATCTCGTGACCGGCCGCTGCATCGATCATGCGATTGATGTTTGGCAGAGGGAAAGAGTCCTTGGAGCATGCGTTGTTTAAGACTTATAGTCTACACATATTCTTAATTATTTCCCTTTTCAATGACTACTACTACATTTGATAACCAATCCTGGTACTTAACCTCTCGGATGGACCCTATTTTAAGGAATTTAGACACCTCGTCCTTGATGAATCCATGCTTGACTATGGATTGAGGCCTTCTTTTCTGCTTGACTGGATGGAACTTCGGATGTAGGCTCAGCTTGTGAGTAGTTATGCCCGATGGAATCCTTGTCATATCGAGGTGGGACCAAGAGAAACAAATTTATGTTAGCTATAAGGAATTGAATGAGCTTTTCCTTGAGCTCGAGACTTAACCCTGTGCCCAGGTATATCTTACGATCGGGCAGATTCTCGATCAATATGACTTGTTCCAGTTCTTCGACTGTTGATTTGGTGGCGCCGGAATCATCGGTGACTATGAAAGATCTAGGAACTCCGTAGTAGTTGTCCTCACTGGTCACGTGCTTCTCCGGTTTGATCGAGGATGGTGTCGGTAATTGCTATTTGGTTTCCTCTTTTGCCACCGGACTAAGACCCTTCGATGTCGAAAGTGCAAATATCAGGATCACCTCGTCGATCGCAAACATCTCCTTTGTGGCCGGTTGTTTTCCATAAACATAATCCCTCCTGGCGTGGGGAATATTAGCACCCGGTGCAGCGTCGAGGGTACTGCCCTCATGTTGTGAATCCACGGTCTTCCGAGCAAAGCATTGGGTTTCATGTCTCCTTCGATCATGTAAAACTTTGTTTCCTAAATGGTTCTGGTGGTGCTCACCGAAAATGTTATTTCCTCTTTAGTGATCTCACATGCCATGTTGAATCCGTTCAGAACTCTGACTGGAATCACGATTTGGCCTTGTAGACCTAGCTGTTCCACGACCCTATCTAATGATATTGGCCAAGCTGCCTGGATCAATTAACGCATGCTTAACTCGAGATTTATTTGTGAGTACAAATATTACCAGTGCATCGTTGCATGGCTGCACGATGCCTTCAGCGTCTTTGTCATTGAAAGACAAGGTTCCTTCTGGTACGTAATGTCGAGTATGCTTTCTCTCGTGATGGATGCTTTGGTGCACTCTAACATCGGCCCCTGGGGAATGTCAACCCTGCGATGATCATGTTAATGACGTGCTGAGGCTCCTCTTACTCGATCTGCTTGCTAGAATCTCTATTTTGGAAATGGTTTTTGGCTCGATCACTCAGGAACTCCTGGAAATGTCCGTTGTTGAATAATCGGGCTACTTCCTCTCTCAATTGTCGGCAATCCTCTATTCTGCGGCCATGAGTGCCATGATATTTGCATATTAAGTTGGGATACCTTTGGGCTGGATTGAACTGTATAGGTGAAGGCCACTTGGTGTCTTTGATGCGTCCGATGGCAAACATGATAGCAGCATCATCGACGTTGAAGTTTTACTCTGATAACCTCGGCACTTCTTCAGGCCCATCCGTTTATGCTCATGAATTCCCAGTTATTTTGACCTCGGTCACTTCTTCTTTCACTTCTCATAGGGTTCCGTCCAGACCCATTAGCCATACGATCATCGTTGTACGGTTGATACCGATCTCTAGTTGACCATGGTTAAAGATCCATGTCTCTTTTGGATCTGTTACTAGCTTGAATGGAATAAACAGACCTAGAAGGGGCCCCAAGCTGATCGTCTTCCACCAAAAATTTTGATTGGAACCGGTTTTGCACATTGGTCCAAGTTATAGCCGGATATTCTACAAGATTTTGCTTCAACTACTGCGATGCCAATAAGCTTCGAATATTGAGTCCTTTGATGAAGGCCCTAAAGGCCCAATCATCTACCGCAGGTGGCAGGTCCATCTATTCCATTTGAAACATTAACACGAACTCCCGGAGCATCTCGTTATCTATTTGCTTTACCTTGAAAAGGTCCGATTTGCTGGTCTCGACGTTGATGGCTCCGGCGTGCGCTTTTGCAAAAGCATCTGCAAGCATAGCAAATGAGTCAACAGAATTGGGGGACAAGTTGTGATACCATATCATAGCTCCTTTTCACAAGGTCTCTCTGAACTTTTTCAGCAGGACAGATTCGAGCTCATCATCTTCCAAGTCGTTGCCCTTGATGGTGCACGTGTACGAGGTCACATGTTCATCTGGATTAGGTCTTCCAATATACCTAGGAATTTCAGGCATAAGAAAGTTCTTCGGGATCGGCTTCGGAGCTGCACTCGAAGGAAAAGGTTTTTGAACAAACTTTTTCGAGTCTAGGGCATTCAATATCGTTGGTGCTCTAGGGATTTGGTCGACCCTGGAGTTGTAGGTCTTTACCTTCTTGTCGTTGACTTCGATCTTCTTTTCTCTCATTTCTACTCATTTTTGTCAATTCCTCGAGCATCTTTATTATATCAGGGTTGGTCCCGGTTTCAGATTCATTTGGCATATCTATGGCTGGTTCGTTTCTTCAACTGTTTTCCCGGGACGGTTCGGGCTCAACTCTACTGGGAGCATGGCTTTGGTTATGCAGTTGGGCTATTGTTGCGTGCTGAGCCTGCTGCATTTCGAAAATCACCCGTAAATGGATACCGTCCCCTTCACCGTCATGAGTATTTTGGGCTACTGATCGGACTCCCCTACGGACGCTGTTCTTAGGATCGGTAGGCAAATTCGTGTTAATGTCCACATGTGAGTTGGCGTCGATCGGGTCCACGACCGGAATTTAATTGGAATCGGGGGGGGGGGGAACCTCGTTACCGAGCACCATGTTGTTGTTCTCGCCATGGCGGCCAGAATCAGCATCTCTGTTTAGAGGGATAGATTGGGAGTTCGACATTTTAAACTTAGACCTAAAATCAAAGACACTTCAGCGAATAAGTGTGAAATAAGGTGTGTTGTTGAAATTTGAATCAAATTGCCACTATTATCTTTAGCCTCACGGTGGGTGCTAAACTGTTTACCCTCAAAATCATATAACAATTTAATTTGTAAGTGCTTTTAAGGATATGAAGATTAATTTCATGCAAAATGATAAATTTAGTTAGAATGGACAAGTAAAGATACAGTAAATTCAAACCACGCGAGGAGGATGATTCCAGCTTCAATGAAGCATTCACCCTCAATCCGGGCTCACAGTGGACAACCTTGATGAACGAGAGAAAAAGCTTACAATAACAGAGAAAATAGTAGTATATTTCTTTGGAATATGTGTTACGATGTGTCTAATATATTATCAGACCTCCTTTTATACAGTAGGGGAATCCCACTCTAAGGACAACTCTATAAAAGGTAAAAATCTTTTGTTTAACTGGTTGCTGGTTCTTCATCGATACGTGTCGAGATCTACGCCGTGATATTCGGCCGATCCCGGATATTATGGCCTTCTATTTGTCATGTTCGATTACCCGAAGTCTTCCAGGATTTCGATCGATCTCGACTCATGACCTTGATATTTTCAAAGGCAGATAACGTGCCCCTAGATTCTGACTCGATGAGACCTTTACTTTGATCTTGATCCTTCGTGATAATCTTTGAGCCCGTTTTACCTAATGGAGACCGGAATATATCATTAGCCCAGTTTTTACCCGTATAAAGTAGTAATTACATGTAAGAAACAAAAGCCCATTTAAATGCAACCAGAAGGAAGGCTTTAATGCAAATTTTATACTACTATTCTTTGTGGGTGTCACGACCCAAAATCGAACTAGTCGTGATGGAACCAAACCCAACCCGTCACGTAAGCCAATTAACAACTATCCTATTTAATGAGATTTATTAAGAACAGAAATGATAATACAACTGCTTTTATTCAAGAATTTCCCAAGGACTGGTAGTACAAATCATGAGCTTATAAGAGTTAGATTTTTAAGAAAGTGAATCGAAATAAGTACAACATCTGTTTGAAATGTAAATGAACAGAATTTCGAATCTAATGCTATCGAGGACAAGTGATAGCAACTGGAACGCAGGTAAATCTTCAAATCCAGCTCCAGCCGCACACAACAACATCAACATCCAACATCAGCACGCAAGGTGCATAAGTATAGTATGAGTATAGCCGACCCCATGTACTCAATAAGTAACAATCTTAACCTTAGGTTGAAAGTAGTGACGAGCTGGGACAAGGGTCAGAGTCCAACTCGAATAACCAGCAATAATTCATAACAATCATGATTAAAATAGTGCAAGAAAAATAATCTAGAGGTATGATGCTCAACTTGTTCACAGTTACGGAAAAATATGCAAGTTTTTCAAGTAAAACAGTAAAACCCAAATATTTTACCAAAAGCACCAAAATATGAGTAAAGCCATGATTTCCTTCCCAAAAGTTTTCAACAGGTAAATGTTTCATTATCAAATGGCATGAGGAAAGTACATCTCTATACATGCATGTTAATGTGTATGAGAAGTCATGAATGACGTGATACCGTATATCATGAGGAAAAGGCATCTCTATGCATGTATGTCAACTTTGCATGTCGAATGCAATACAACATAGTGAATAAACCATATGCATACTCTCAGAGTATCAATTTACTCTGTCCTCCCAATTACTTAGTCCTCACAGTCACTCGGCACTCGCACTCAGTAGGTACCTGCGCTTACTGCGGATGTGCTGACTCAGAAGGGGCAGTTCCAGCCCAAGCGCTATCATAATCCAATCATGGCATGAATCGAACAAACATGTTACGGCGTGTAGCCTGTTCCCATAAATATCCTGACAATCAGGCCCTCGGCCTCACTCAGTCATCAATCTCCTCAATCTCTCGAGCTCACAAGAATCATGATAATCAGTTCAAACAGTGACACGACCTCTGTGGGTCCCAACAGTGCCAGCATGTGGCCTAAGCATGATCTCGAACATGGATCACAGATCAATTACTCTAGCACGTAGAGATTTCATGGTTATAGATAAGATTAGGTTACTACACATTACCACCGAAATAACTGAGTCACAATTCACACGGTGCATGCCCACATGCTTGTCAACTAGCATGTGCTTAACCTCAACACAAAAACACGTGTCACGCATATTCAGTGGTTCATACCCTCAACACCAAGTTTCAAAGAGTAACTTACCTCGAACAAGCCAAATCTAATATCGGGCAAGCCAAACGATGCTCCAAAAATGCCATCCCTTGCGTACCGACCTCCGGACGACTCGATACTAGCCAAAAGCAACTCAAATTCATCTACTGAAGCAACTCAAATTCATCTAATGAAGCCCAATGTAACAATTCCAAATATTAAAGGTCGAATATTTAATCAAAAGCCCAAAGCCAACCAAAAGGTCAAACTCGGGCCCGCTCCTCGGAACACGACAAGACTTACAAAATCTGAAAACCCATTCAATTACGAGTGCAACCATACTAGTTTCACTCAAATCCGACTCCGAATCGATGTTGTAAACTCAAAAGTTCACTTTATAAAATTTTAGACAAGAACCCCCAATTTTATCTTTTGAATTTATCAACAAATTGAAAAAAGAAGAAGATAGATTCGCGAAATAACCAAGTGTAGAACACTTGCCCCAATCTACGTGATGAAAATTGCTTCAAATTCGCCTCAATCCGAGCCCCAAATCTCAAAATATGATAAAAGAACCAAAAATCTCGATTTTATAGCTTCTACCCAACAAATTCTGCATATGTGTTCACATTGTCGCATTTGCAATAATTTCTGATCGCAATAACTGCTCAAAACAAACTCAGTACCGGTAATAAACCTCATATCAAGCAACACCTCATTCCAAAACCTTTGTACACTGCCGATGATAAAAGTAGCATGTAGAAACTCATAACCACTTATCATATCAACAAGTCATGAAGCTCCCTCTCCTTCGACATGAACTATAGCCAATTTCTAAGCCGATCAACGACACTATCCTTCCAAATATACAACAAACAAATCCGATAGCACCCATTCTAGGTCCAATGACCTCACTTTGTCAATCCCAACTATCTTATTGATATACAACACCAATACTACCTAGAATCACAACCTGTGCAATCCGTGCACCAATAAGCAACAACCCAAATTTACTCAAACATGGAAAAATAACTCAATGAGAGGACCGTCCCGCGAGCTCGGCAAGTACCACAACGACGCAATGCTAAGAATCCATCACACACCGGAGGACCACAACACACGAATCTAACACAAAGGATCATATCCCGACATACCCAGCTGCAATGCGTGACCCCATCCAAACACTGGTCCGTATGAAATACCTCAAGCCACCATGCTCAAAATCAACAACCACGGGCAATTCCGCATCAAGTACCCAAGGTACATGATCATAACCACGGAGAAGCAAATAGCACAATTCCACATACCCGAAAGGACCATAACCAAAGCGCAGTCGTCCATTTCACACCCAATAACCAAATCACACGAAGTCCGCGATAAGGCCCGAACAGAACCACACCATGCGTGCATATAGCCAACAAGTCACAACCCTTCGTAGTATAGAAGAGTAACGTATAGATCATATCAGAACACGAATAAGCTCAACTCTATCCGAACGACACACCCTCAACACTAATAGTTCTGAGCCAACAAATCTAACCCGGTGTAGAATACACATCCTCATTAGGCCTACCAATGGGCCCCCAAATCATACCCGGTCATTCACCTGTAGATAAATAACCTTCCCAAAAGTCCACAATGATCAAACCATAACACGAACCACCATCTAGCTAACTTTGGCCACACTTCCACAGTTCGCAACCACGAAACAATCTGCTTCTGAGAACTCCCAGTCTCAAAATCCATAGTGCCCATGAATCACCATTGCTGATCCCAACTCTAGCACTCGAATGTCTAAAACATCTCTTACACACAATCATCCCATGAGGAATACTTCTATAATTCTTCCGTACTACATAGAAAAATCCGAACATCGGGGGTCGATCAACCAAGCGCGTGCCGCAATACTAGCGAAGCATCCATTGGTCGAAACATAGCACCTTCTGAATGTACACTCTTCTCAGGAAATTCCAAGTAGTAATATCATTCATCTAGTCATCTCAAAACAGTCCATGTTGCTTAAGAATTCATGACCTTCCCTTCAAAACTTAATCATGGCCTTGCACAAATCGTAATCTCACACAACACACTGCAACCATCATGCCATCATCTAAATAGTACAAGAATCTCATAATCAACTCTGAGTCACCAGCAGAATACATACCCAATCAGTTAGAAACTTGCCACTTGATCCCATACAGGAGAAAATCACAATACGCAACATGTTCCTCATGCCGGTAGGAAATATCAATCTCAAACCGTGGTAAAAACCATCGAGAACTCTTCTAAACCCATTTGCACATAACCAAGCCATCAGAACTGAATATCTCTAACTTATCCAAGCCACACAGGTCGCCAAACCCAAGATTATTACCACAAAACACCTGTAGAGACTCACCACACCATATTCCTTCCTAATTACCCTCAAGTTGACACTCCTCCTCTCCATAATACCATGATCCTCAACCAAAATTCACACCACAAGATCCTAGAATAAAACTACACCGCCCTAAGGCCCATAAGTCCCTGCAATCCCTCTTTAGCACCCCAAAAACACCACAACCGAGACATCTATTCTAAAGAGACCTTATGTGAATCCAAAGTTGTTTCCTTCACCGTCTTGATGCTAAAATGGACAATCCATAATGATATAGGAATTCCACAAGTCTCGACACCATCCAACTTAAATCTCAGATTCTAGCCATATACAAATCCGCAAAATTCTCAATTGCTACATACAAATGTTGAGTCCATTAGAACCTTCTCAAGTCATCTATTCTGCTCAAATCTCAATTGCACCGAACAAACGTGCCGAACGACATGTGCCTCATTAGTACGACAACACCCAAAGAAGTAATCCACACCTTTAAGCAACTAAGTAATTTCCTACTCCACGCGCACTACATCCTTCACGAATAACAACTCAATCGTCCCATTATTCTTATATACTCCTAAAGTGTAACATAACCCTTATCTAGAAATTCTTTTACTCGAGTCATCCTCGATCTCAATCTCTGCAAATCACATCTGATTCAAAAGTATACCTCAAACCGAAACTAGCACAACACCTAACAATGCAATGAAATTGTCAATAGCAGACACCCTCACCTGGCTCAAAGCCATAGAACAAAACACTCGATAACTCACAATGCCATACTCTATTACATTCATAATATTGTAGTGAGATTCAACTAATTTTTCATAAGATCGTGTAACACAAACCATCTAATATCTCAAATCATCTGCAATTCTCGCATTTATCCTCGTGATGGTCAGGTCAACTATTGCAACCGATCCAAACTGAAATAGCACAAATATAACCACTGGTAGAAAAGAAAGCCTCCACATAACATCATCAAAATCACACATCCGTAGATTACCTCGCAGGTTATAACCCACCTGCTTAGCCTCAAACCTACATCTCTTTATAAATTTTCACAGGCACAACTACTATGCAATCACTCAATCTTCATGAGTCTGAACTCATCAATAAGAGATGAGAATCGAATTCGTTCCACAATTAAGCAACATGACCAATCCTTCAATTCGCTCATACCTCGAGACTATACATCACATCAAGAAAGAAATCAAGCACCCGATAGTCTTTTTTTTTTTTACATCTCAAGCAAACTCTTCTCGCTACATTCAGTCCATTTGAACACATCTGCAGTCACATTATACTCATCGAGCCATAAATTCCAATCATTGAGAAGCTACCGGACATATAAGTCCAAAAGCTCATGCTCACACAACTGAAGTTCTCTTGCTCAAGCTACAGACAAAACCTAGCTTCAAGTCCTCTAGACTGGCCCATCATCAGCACATCGAAATCACATCTCACACCTCACCCATGGAATCACATGTCGTCGATGCACAACTGATACCGAGCGCGCACATATGCACACGAATGCGTGGAAAGGATTCAAAGAGTTACGCTTCAAGCTGAATCAATATCGCATATTAAGGAAAGAAAGATGGGAAGTTTATCCTAAATGCCCTGTAGCCTCTCAAAGATAGGTATGGACGTCACCATACCGATCCGCAAGACTCTACAAAGACACTTGCTCATGACTCATAGACCCTATGAACCAAAAGCTCTGATACCAACTTGTCACAACCCAAAATCCAACTAGTTGTGATGGCACCTAACCCAACCCGTCCGTAAGACAATTAAAAACTATCTAATTTAACGAGATTTATTAAGAAAAGAAATAATAATACAACTTCTTTTGTACAAGAATTTCTCAAGGACTGGTAGTACAAAACATGAGCTTCTAAGAGTTAGATTTTTAGAAAAATTGAATTGAAATAAGCACAACATCTGTTTGAAATGTAAATGAACAGAATTTTGAATCTAATGCTACCGAGGACAAGTGATAGAAACTGGAGCACAGGTACATCTTCAAATCCAGCTCCCCCCACAAATCAACATCAACATCCAACATCAGCACACAAGGTGCATAAGCATAGTATGAGTAAAACCGACCCCATGTACTCAATAAGTAACAAACCTAACCTTAGGTTGAAAGTAGTGACAAGCTAGGAAAAAGGTCAGAGCCCAACTCTAATAACCAGCAACAATTCATAACAATCATAATAAAAATAGTCCAAGAAAAATAACCTAAAGATATGATGCTTAACTCGTTCACAATTATGGGAAAATAGGCATATTTTTCAAGTAAAATAGTAAAACCAAAACTTTCACCGAAAGCACCAAAATATGAGTAAGTTTCTAAAACCATGATTTCCTTCCCCAAAAGTTTTCAACAGGTAAATGTTTCATTATCAAATGGCATGAGGAAAGTACATCTTTATGCCTACATATCAATGTGCTTGAGAAGTCATAAATGACGTGATACCGTACAACATGACAAAAATGCATCTCTATGCCTGTATTGTCAAGTGTGCATGTCGAATGCAACAACATAGTGAATAAAGCATATGCATACTCTCAGAGTATCAGTTCACTCAATCTTCCCAGTCATTCAGTCCTCATAGTCAGTTGGCACTCGCACTTGGCACTCGCATAATACCTGCGCTCACTGTGGGTGTGCAGACTCCGGAGGGGTAATTCAAGCCCAAGCGCTATAATAAGCTAATCATGGCATGAATTAAATAAACATGTTGTGGCGTGCAGCCCGATCCCATAAATATCCTCCCAATCAAGCCCTCGGCCTCACTCAGTCATCAATCTCCTCGGCCTCTCGGGCTCACATGAATCATGATAATCAGCCCAAATAGTGATGATATGATGTATAAATAAATGACAACAGAGACTGAGATATGACATACAACTAATGGTTGTGACTGAGTATATTTTAAATTAAGCAATTAATTCAACATGTAACACGACCTCTGTGGGTCCCAATAGTGGCAGCATGTGGCCTAAGCATGATTTCTAACATAGATCACAGCTCAATTACTCTAGCATGTATAGAATTCATGGTTACGATTACGATTAGGTAACTACACATTACCATAGAAATAACTGAGTCACAATTCACACGGTGCACGCCCACACGCTCGTCACCTCAACACAAAACACATATCACGCAAATTCAGGGGTTCATACCCTCAGCACCAAGTTTACAAGAGTTACTTACCTCGAACAAGCCAAATCCAATACCGAGCAAGCCAAATGATGCTCCAAAAATTCTATCTCGTGCGTACCAACCTCCAGACGACTCGAAACTAGCTAAAAGCAACTCAAATGCATCAAATGAAGCCCAAGAAAATAATTTCAAATGATAAAGGTCGAATTTTTAATCAAAAGCTCAAAGTCAATAAAAAAGTCAAATACGGGCTCGCACCTCAAAACTAAAAAAAAACTCAAAAAATCCGACAACTCATTTAGTTACGAGTCTAGACATACTAGTTTCACTCAAATCCAACTCCGAATTGATGTTCAAAAGTATAAAATTCAACAAGAACCCTCAATTTTCTCTTTTAAATTCATCAACCAATTGCCAGAAATGAAGATATATTCGCGAAATATAATCAAAAAGAATGAAAAAAACGATGTTTCCAGCTTCCGGTCTTTGACATCAAAAAAGAAAATATATTTGATCAACGAGGCTCTTATACTATTCAATTCTCGACGACGAATTGATTTGATAGTTCAGATATTGTTATTCATGATATTGATCCGATTCAAGATCATCGAGAGGTAATATTCATTCATTGAATTTACAGGCCAAAGATTTATCATCTCTATGGGATTAAATCCCGAGTTATTGCGAAGTAAAAAACCGATGAGATTATGGAAGTAAATATTCTTGCATTTATTGCTACTGCACTATTTATTCTAGTTCCTACCGCTTTTCTACTTATCATTTACGTAAAAACAGTCAGTCAAAACGATTAATTATTAACTAATTTGAATGAAACTTGACTTCTGAGTTCTTAGCCAAAAAATCGAGTGTGGAACACTTACCCCAATCCACATGATGAAAATTGCTTCAAAATTCACCTCAATTCGAGCACCAAATCTCAAAATATGATTAAAGAATAAAAAAACCTCGATTTTATAGCTTCTGCCTAGTAAATTCCGCATATGCATTTACATTGTCGCATTTGCGACCACCACTGCTGGGAACAATTTAGCTTCTACGAAGCCTCTCTGAAGATCCACCTTTCGCACTTGTGAGACTTTCCCTGCTTCTACGCACACGTAGATGCAGTTCGCAATCCCGCTTCTATGTTCAATCTCGCTTCTATACCGATGGACATCGCTTTTGCACGACCGCAGGTGCGCCTCAAGCTTTGCATCTGCGATCTTCCTCACCCAGCTCTCACCTCGCTTCTTCGAATCCTTTGTCACTTCTGCGACCATTGCACCTGCACAGACCAGCCACTGGTGCGATCACACCAGATCCTACCACCAGCAACTTTAGCCAAAAATGATTCAAACGATTCGAACCTCGTTCGAAACTCTTCCGAGTCACTCGAGACCCCGCTTGAATATACCAACTAGTCCTATAACATAACACGGACATACTCGAGGCCTGAAATCATGCATAACAACATCGAAACGACGAATCACACCTCAAATCAAACTCAATTAACTTTAAACTTTCAACTCCCAAAACATGCGCCGAAACATATCAAATCAACTCGGAATAAACTCAAAATTTGCGCACAAGTCCCAAATAACATAACAAAGCTATTCCAAGTTCCAGAACAACAATCCGAATCTAATATCATCTAAGTCAACTCCCGGTCAAACTTATGAACTTTCCAAACTTTCAAATTTCCAACTTTCGCCAATTCGCGCCGAAACCTTCTAGAAATATCCAAGCACAAATACGGGCATACAACCGAAGTCCAAAATCATCATCCGGACCTAATGGAACCATCAAAACTTTGTTCCAGAGTCAAATGCACAAAAGTCAAAGTTGGTCAACTCTTCGTACTTAGAGCTTCAAACATGACATCCATTCTTCCAAATCACTTCCAAATAACCTGAAAACCAAAATCGACGATTCACACAAGTCATAGTACATCATACGGAGCTACTCATGCCCTCAAACTACCGAGCATAGCGCAAAAACTCAAAACGATCGGTGGGATCGTTATAGGGGCGATCTTACAAGGTTTCATGACTGTCCTTTATTACTTATTTGTCTTATCATTGCAATTCATGACTCTTTAATTTGGAATATCTACGACTTTTTAGCCCTATATTTTTTGTTTAAGACACTTGGGATGAATTTAAATGGACAAACGCGATCAATGAGGACTTACATAGTCGATCCTAACTTGTTTGGAACTGATATTTATTTATTTTAGGATAAACAGGCTAGTTCAGAGATACTTGGTGTAATATTGATTGCTTTGGATCAAAGTCCGTACAGTTTTTAACTAGCTAGTAATATATGTAGGACTTTATTTGCACATCCAACAATCTATCCCCTTCCACCTCCGTCTCCCTATACTAAATTTCACATGGCTTATCAACAAACCCCTCGAACTATGTTCCATGTGGCTCTCATTGCACGATCCATGGGTTAATCTCCATTAAGCGAGATTCATTATTGTAACGATCCGATCGATTATTTTGGGAATTAGCGCCCCGTTCGGCAGCTTAAGGTCTCGAGAAGCTTCGTAATGTGTATTATGACATGCATGTGTGGTCAAAATTAGTTTTCAAATGAATCAGGATCTAATTGAAAGAGCAATTCATATTTTTGACGCTTAAATAAAAGAGTCGACCGGAGTTTGACCTTTGCGCAAACGACTCCGGATTGGAATTTTTATGGTTTGAATAGCTACATATGATAATTTTGGACTTAGAGCGTCAAAATTTGAATTTGGAGGTCTGTAGGGTAATTTGAAGCATTTCGGCGAAAATTGGAAAATTAATGTTTTGGAAAGTTGAGTGGTTTGACTGAGAGTTGACTTTGGTGGTATCAGCGTTGGATTTCGATTTTGAAAGTTAGATTAACTCTGTTATGTCACTTGGAACTTGCATGCAAAATTTGGTGTCACTCAAACATAATTTGATATGTTTCGGCGTAAATTCTAAAAGTTAGAAGATTTGGAAATTTATAAGTTCGATTTGTGGTGCTATTTATAGTTTTGACGTTGTTTGATGTGATTTGAGACCTCGAGTGCGTCCGTGTAATGTCATATCACTGGTTGGTATATTCAAATCGGATCCCGAAGGGCTGGACGAGCTCCGGACCAATTGGAGCATTTTTGGGTGAGGCTGGTTTGGGCTGAGTTATGGTGCGGTCGCACCAGTGAACCATTGGGCACTTGTGTGATTAGTGACTTAAGTTGGAAATTTGGGAAAAATTTGTAGAAATCTTTCAAAATGTAAAATGATGATTTGAAGGACGAATTGATGTCGGAAATTGATAATTTTGGTATGGTTGAACCCGTTTTCAAATGTGTTCCAAGGTGTGGGCCGTGGGTTTGACTTTTGGGTTGACTTTTAGTTCTTGTTGAAGATTGAAGCTTTATCATCCGAAATTATTTTCTATCAGTTTTATTTATGAATTGAAGTTATTTTGGTTAGATTTGAGCCATCCAGATGGTACTTCACTCGAGAAGGTCCTTTTAGAGTAACGGTCTAGCTTCTTTGAGGTAAGTATCTTGCATAACTTTTTCTGGGGGAACTACCCCTTAGGATTCGAGTCTTTTCTACTAATTGTGTCATGTGAAGGCCGAGTAGGCGAGGTGTCGAGTATGTGCCCGGATTTATTTGTAGAAGTTTGACCGTCTAATGCTCTTAGGTTCTTATGCCCATTAAATATGAAGCTGTTTTGTCATGTTAAATTCCTCATTTACTAAATTCATCCTTACGTGTCTTAATTGGAATTAATTGCTTTATGTCCTACCCTCATGGCCAATTAAACTCCTATGTGCCTTAACTGAAGCTTATGCCTCTTTATCGTCATGCTATCCTTTATGTAATTGTTTAACCATAATTTAAATCATAGTTACCTCTTCTGTAACTACGTAACCTTAATTGAAATCATCATTATCTCTTCCGTTTAGCCATAATGGATGTTTGTTACCCATTTCATTGTTTCGTGGAATCCTTGTTACACATTACCTCTCCCTTATTGAACTATTCTTGTTGAGACTATTATTTCCCTGTTGTGTCTTTCTCTGTTAGTTCGTTCTTCCATTTCTTTGTGTTCTGAAGTTCTTATGTTTATTTACTTGTCGTATTCTCATATTATTGTTTTTGTTGTTATTGTATTCGGTGTTGTTGAGCCGAGGGCTATACGTGGTTGTGATATTGAAACTGTTTTGAGAAAATGTTGTGAAAGTCAATTATTTGAGTTGTTATGTTTTTTTTTTTTTTGCATACGTGTTTTGGTGAGAAAATTGTTATGTGTTTGCACGAGGTTTTTGCCGTGCAGTTGTTATGTGTTTGCACAAGGTTTCTACCATGCAGCTGTTATTGTGTTTGCACGAGGTTTCTACCGTTCGATTGTTTTTGTGTTGCATGTTATTGTTTTTACATGAGGTTTATGTCGTGTGATTGTTTTCTTGTTGCACAAGGTTTCTATCGTGCTATTGTTATTGATACGCATATGGTGGTATAAGGTCTGGGTGTTGAAACGCATGTGGTGAGATATGGTGGACTTGAAACGCGTGGCTAGTAGGGGAACTACTAGAATCCATGAAGTGTGTTAAGGGGGGCTATAATGCGGGATGCTATTTCAAAAAAAATAATTTAAAAAATAAACGAAATATAAAGGCTCCCACGGTGATATAAGGAAAGTTGTGATTCATTTACGATTTGAGACTATGAGGCGGTACCTCGGGAGCGCTCTTGTTGTCATTTCCCCTTTTCTGTGCACTTGTCTTTGATTGTTGTTTTCCTTAGCATACTATTACTTATTTTTCTCCGTGTTGCACTATTTGCTCAGCTCTATGTAGCTAATCTTGTTATGCTAGTCGTTTCTTCAAACTTCATTGCAGCTTTTGTTACACCGTACATTCCGTGGTGATCGTTGCTTATGTGCCATTTATTAATTGTTCTCCTAATTGAAGACTTGAAATATGGTAAAACACTTGCACATTAACCATAATTCTTAATATTGTCTTCTTGCCTTCTGTGTGAGGATTGTTCTATTAGCACGTGAATCGTCCATGCGATTATGAGTTGTAATGTGCACACAAGATGCCAACTGATATGGGCTCATGCATTGTGACCCGTGAGCCGTGATTATGAGGTTCGGTACCTGGTGGAAATGCTTTAACATATTTGGTGTGAAAGCGGTTGTACTCATTGAGTTGTTGTTGGTTTTACCTTTATTTGGTTTCCTCGGACTTAGACTGCGATTAGTTACTCTACAACATTATTTCCTGACTGCTTCTTGCTGAATATTATTGTCACTAGTGTATCATTGCAAGTATTGTCTTGTATTCCTTATCCTGGTTAGCTTTATATTAATATTGTTCCTCTGTTAGATCATCTACACACTACTCCACCGAGGTTAGTCTTCATACTTACTGGGTACTGCTGTGGTGTACTAATACTACACTTCTGCACATTTTTGTGCAGACCCAGGTGCCTCTACTGTTGAGGAATATTAGCTGGCCAGTCGAGCTGTGGAGACTCAGGGTAAACCTGCCTTCGCGTTCGCAGGCCTCAGAGTCACCTTCTGATATTTTCATTGTATTGTGTGATTCCATCCGAACAGTTGTATTTAGGGATTCTTCCAGTAAACTCAGTAGAGCTTATGACTTGTACTACCAGTTTCGGGAATTGTAATTTGTATAAGATGTTTATGTCGTATTTTTCGTTTAATGGTTGACTTCTTTTAATTATTTAAAAAGTGTTAGGCTTACCTATTTTAGAGACTAGGTGCCATCACGACATCCTACTGAGGGAAATTAGGGTCGTGATAACTTGGTATTAGAGGTTTAGGTTCATAGGTGTTATGAGTCATAAGTGAGTTTAGTAGAGTCTTGCGAATCGGTATGGAGACGTCTCTACTTATCTTCGAGAGGCTACGGAACTATTAGGACAATTTCACTTCTTTTATTCATATCATGCGCGTTTATTGATCTTGGAGTTTGAATCTTTTTCATTCTATCCTCTCACAAATGGTGAGGACACAGGCTACAGTTCTCGACAACCCTGCCCCCAGAGCCAGGTTGCTAGGGACCAGGGCAGAGGCAGAGGCCAAGGAGAGCACGTGCTACAGCTAAAGCACCTATCAGAGCAGTCGTTGAGGAGCCGCCAGTAGCTCGTTTTAGGGGACAGGTATCGGAGACGCCTATTGTTACCTCAGGAGTTTATTCAGCACAAGTCCTGAGCATGTTTTGTACATTGGCTCAAGTGCAAAGTTGATTTCGGTTTCACCAGATACTTCATAGATCGGGGGAGGAGCTCGGTCTCCCGGCGCACGTACTCCAGAGCAGCGAGTCTACGTCGCTCAGGTTCGAGGTGTCATGCCGACATAGCCTGTTGTCCCATTTCAGCCCATGGTTAGTGCAGCATCATATGAGGAGTAACAACTTAGACATGCAAGGTTCTAGAAGTATTACCCTCCTACTTTTGGTGGTTTGGCCTCAGAGGATGCGCATGGGCTCCTAAGGATGTGCTACTGTATTCTCCGCACTATGGGTATTGTGGAGACGAATGGAGTTGCTTTTACTACATTCCAGCTTAAGGAAGCGGCATATCAGTAGTGGCGAGCACATGAGTTAGGTAGTCTGGCTGATGCAACTTCACTTTCATGGACTCAGTTTTTAGAGGTGTTATTAAGAGAGTTTGTTCCCCAGACCCTTCGGGAAACGTGGCGCGCGGAGTTGAGCAACTGTGCCAGGGCACTATGTCGGTGTCAGAGTATGTCGTTTGATTAGTGATTTGTCCAGACATGCACCAACTTTGGTTTCTACAGTTGAAGAGTGAGTCTGCAGGTTCATTAAGGGGCTCAGTCATCATATCCGGTTCAACATGGCTCAGTAGTTGGAGTCGGATGTTCCATTTCAGCAGGTGGTAGAGATAGCTCGCCGATTAGAGGACATGCGGGACCAGGATGGAGAAGTCATAGGGGGTCAGGAGACAGAGGACAGGGAGGCTAAGAGGCCTCGTAGACCGAAGAGGCCTATTGGTTCCTATTTTGGAGGCAGGCTACGACATGGTAGAGGTTTGCTGGGTCACCTAGTTAAGATTGCACTTTAAGTTTCACACAGTGTTTCAGGTACCCATGGGTCTCAAGGTACTCGTACCGGACAGCTTGCACAGCCACGTCAGCGGAAAGGTTGCTTTGGGTGTGGAAATACCAACCACATGGTGAGACACTGTCCCAGACTCCAGACATATGTGTCACAGCGGGGTGTTTAGACTATGAGTTCTCCTTCAGTTGCTGATATCCCTGCACCGCATGCTTGGGGTGCATGTCAGGTGAGTAGAGGGCGCCTAAGAGGGGGAGGCCCCGCCATTGATGTGTTTTCTATGGTAGGGCTCAGGCCACTACACCAGATGATGTCGTTTAGTTATGGTTTCAATTTTTCATAGAGTAGCATCGTTTGTATCTTGTTCCAGTTCTGCTTGTCGCGGTGAGCCCTTTCTATTTTTCTTCACATATGGGTGAGTTTTGTGATTTTGTAATCGGCGCATGTGCTTACCCATGCTGGGAGATTCATAGTGGTAGCCCGTGTCTATCGTGTTGTTTTAATTCATTATTGAGAGCTATGAGACTAGAAGTGAATTTCTATTACTCATTATAGTAGTTTTGAGGTGAATTTGACAAGCTCGAAAAATACACTTAAATTATACTTGCTCGTCAAATAGAGTATAATATAATATCGTATCCATAGGGATTGGATTTAAATAGTATTCTTATATTTTCTAGCTTGATTGCTATCAAAGATGATCAACAGTTGAGATTTCTATGATTTCTAACTATAATTAACTAAGAATCTAAGGCTATTGACTAATGACAATCGCAACAAAGGTAAGCATGGAAGTGATCAATGAGAGAAAATAGGGGTTGATAGGATAGATGCAAGATAACTGTTTGGGATCTAACTCTAGGTAATTCAGTTCTAATGTTTAAGTGAGTCTCTTGAATTCACTCAATTATTAGTTCAAACGTTTAGCAAAAAAACTCCTTTCTCGATTAAGTTTTTACCTCACCCGATGAACCAATTTAACCATGTGATGATATGCAAAAATGCGTAGTGGATTGGTCTTTAGGAGAACCTCTCTCAATTATCCTCCTAACTAGGTCTAATCAATGATTCAACTAGCCTCTTTCGATTACGAAGAAGAATTAAAGAACTCAACCGACAATGTATGCAAAGATATCACAAGTTATGCCTCTCTCGATTACATGAACAAGTGAATATAGATGCAACAATTAAATCATCCAAAAACACTTCAATACATAAAAACTAGGGTTATAATCCATAAACAATCATGAATACACCAAATCCATCAAATCCTAAAGAGAACTACTCCATAGATATGAAGCCGTTCATCACAAATAAAGTTAAAGTAGAGGAAAACATAAATTCAATCCAAACTCTTGTCTAGAGTGAGGAAGGAAAGATGAAATCCTTGTGCTCGTGGTATTCCCACTCCTCCTTAGCCTCCTTAGTTTGAATATGTGTCAAAATTCCCAAAAATAACGTTTTTCCATGTATTTATAACATGTAGGGTCGGTCCCAGACGAAATCACCTTTTCCTAGCCGAAGTAGGATTTTCACTCTGTAAAAATTGCATAGGCATGCCACATGGGGCGACGCGCCATACGCGGCATTAGTGGGGAAATCCAGAGAGCTAGTTCTGACATGCGCGACGCCCCATGTGCCGCGGTTGTCGACTTTTCTCAGAGAGCGGATTGAATCTCGATTTTTAACGTCAAGACTTGGTCCTCGTAGCCGAACACATTTCCGGCTTAATCCCTTGGGATTTTACTCACACTTCAAAGCTCCAAATAGCTTGAATTCATTCCATAACATCTACATAACTCGGAATCACTCCTACAAGGCACACACAATAAGTGCAAAACTCAATCAATTAAAGCTCAAAACAAATAAAGTGCAGCAAATGAGAGTGCAATAAGTGACTAAAACACAAGATTATAGCCTACAATAAACACCCCACACTTAAACCATTGCTTGTCCTCGAGCAATCAAACTACACTTCATATCGACATGACCTTTTTAAACAAATATCATAATATCATGCCAAGAATATTTAAAACAGATTAAGCATAATACTGTAACATCCTAGCCTCAAAGCTTGAATAAAAGTACCATGCAATTTTTATAACCCGCTCACTTATTCTAACACAAAGGTCAGGCACTACCTTTCCTTCATGAATCAAGTTCCCTCACACACAGTAGAGAGTAGTTCCACACCCAATAAAATTTAAGAACAATTTGGAACTCAAGATAGAAAGAATTCACTCACTCTTAGAAACAACATTCATATGCCACAAAAGATGTACCATAGTCTTGCCCGTAGTGTACTACTCTACTAATTGAGCTCATTTAGTCAAGGATCAAGTAGGACATTAACTGGTTATAATGAAGGCCACGGGATGGGCAAGATACATATGGATATAGTGACACACCTCCCTGAGAACATTAGTACAATATACATTAACAATTCAAACCCCACATTTGTTGGGAACCTAACCCCAACCTTCACAATATTAAGCTCCCAATATATTTAAGCACAAACAAGATGAGAAATACCACTAACATGGGATAATTTTCACAATCAGACACTTATTTTTTCTTTCTTTTTCAATTCAAGTGGCTCTTTCTTTTTCAAAATGTTGCACCTTTCTCCTTATTTCAATAGTTCCGCTCAAAAGCCAAATCAATCACCCATACTTCAACTTTCACAAAGTTCATAACAAATAAGTTCTCCTAAGAGATAAATGGTTCAAATAAATGGTCAATTCAAAAAAATGGGTAAGGCTTGTAACGTGGTTTTCAAATAAATAGGATTACAAGCTCGATGGGTTTAACTAAGATACATAATAATTAGGTGGGTAGAAGCATATAACTGGCTCAATAAAGAACCTATATCACTTCCAAGACTGAATAAAAGTATTATTTCGCTTTGCAAACACACGAGGCAAGTTCTAGACATCAAATGCAATGCACAAAATTACAAAAAACCTCACACGCACATGGCGCATAACTCACTCAAGATTGGATTATCAAGACACTCTAGTCAAAGAAGTTAAGCAGATTAAGATCATACAATTTAAGGTACTTATACAAGAGTCAAAAATTGCGTCTAAGCGTCACAACTAAAGCACATATTATTCTCAAGGCATAATAAAGTCAAGAGATATTGCTTTCAATTCAAATCATAGCACAAGGTTTCCTACTCATAACAAAAATAAAAACTTACTACACCCGGTTCAAACAAAACTATAGGAAAAGAACCGCGAAACAAAGAAAACCCAAGGGGGGAATTAATACACTACCTAACAAAAAAAAACTTTGTCTTTTTCTTTCGACTTTAATCACTCAAGGAACCTGTCAAATGATATCCATCATCGGAAAAAATTAAAAAATTTCAAATTTTTATTGTTTTATTTCCAAATTTTCCAACTACTACAACTAAAGAAACTAACACATATATATACAACATACAACTATCACCCACCCTACACTTTAAGTTGTGGCATGTCCCCACGACACAAATTAAAAAGCATAAGGTAAAGGAAACTTCTCTGAACATCTAGTCGGGGTCTAAGTTGATGTCGGGCTCTATTCCCCACGCCCTAACCAATGCACACATCCATGCAGATAGCTTCTTCTCAGCCTTCTTGGTGTACACCCCACACTTGTCTTTATCGCTCACAGCAAGCTTCTCTTTTGACCCTTCACTTTTCACTCAACACTTGCAGCTAGTTTTTCTTTTTGCACCCCCTTGTCTCAGTCCATCTCGAAAGTTAAAGTCTCCTTACCCAATCTAAGCATGTGTTTCCTCTCGTGTATATCAAATATTGCTCTACCCATTGGTAAGAATGATCTTCCTAGTAAGAGGGGAACCTCCTTGTTTTCCTCCATTTTCTCCACTATAAAATCCACAAGAAATACAAACTTATCTACCCGAACTAACACATCATTTACTATCCTCTCTTGTATTAAAGTCATTTGGTCAGCCAGCTGCAAAGATATTGGCACTGACCTTATCTCTCCAATCTCCTTCTCTAGTTTCTTGTAAATAGATAGAGGCATTAAATTAATTGAGACATCAGAATCACATAAAGAATTATCAAAACTATAGAGCCTAAAGAGAAAGGTATAGTAAAACTCCCTGGATCTCCACACTTTTGTGGTAGTTTATTTTGCAGTGCTCTGTGAGCTTGACCACTGAAGTCTCCTCTATCTTCCTCTTCTTTGTAAGGTTCTCCTTCAAGAATTTGGCATAAAAAGGCATTTGTGAGCGCACCTCTATGAAAGGTAAGTTTACATAAATCTGTTTTAGCACATCCTGAAATCTCCTAAACTGCTTGTCCAACTTTTCTTTATATGGCTGTTGGGGGAAAGGTAGCGCCGGCATATGCATGTTGTTCTCATGTTCCTCCCTTATCGATTTTTCTTCCTTCTTCTTTGTCTCATCCTTCATCGGGCCTTTCTTCTTCTTCTCAACATCATTCTTCAGCTGCTCCTCACTTTCTCTTTCAAGTAACACATCTTTTTGGATCAGGGTGGGATCTTTCAACACTTGTCCACTTCTCAGAGTTACAGCATTCACTATTTCTTTGAGATTTCTCTCAGTATCAGCCGGAAGAGTTCCTAGAGGCCTACTCAGATAATATTTTTGCAATCCGTTCCACTTGTCTCTCCAAGTTTCAAAAACCAGTGCCTAATTCTTTGATTGCTGCTCCATAGGCGTCTAGCCTCTCATATGTCTTGATAATGAAGGCCTTCATTAGACTCTCTAGACCAGGCTGAATGGGCTATTGGGGCTGAAATAGCTTCCTCTGTTGATTTTGGTATCCTGGAGCTCCTTGTCCCTGGCATCTAGAGTTATTTTATTGCCAAGCATTCACAGTACGTCAAGGTGAACTATAGAAAAAGCCGGGGTGCCTCCGACCCATTGCATTATAATTGTAGTTCCCCACAGCATTCACTTCCTCAATTGAGGCTTGACACTCATGATTAAGGTGTCCTCTTCCACATATATCACAAGCTGCATGAGGCTCATTCTGTATCGAGGCTAAGGTCAGCTTCCTTATTTCCTTAGTCATAGCATCAAGTTGTACCTGCACAGATGTATTAGTATCAACTTGGTGCACACTAGTTGATCTTCTTCTTTCAGCACTCTTAGAGGGCCACTTATTTGCATCCTCAGATAACTCATCAGAATTGTGACTATCTTCTCTGGAGTGTTCTTCATCAAAGGGACTCCAACTGCATTGCTCAATATTCTACGTGAGGCCAGTGTCAATCCTTCCCAATAATCCTGTAGTTGCATTCAGAGTTCAATTATGCTATAAAGACACTTTCTAACTATATCCTTAAACCTCTCTCACGCTTCAAAAGTAGTTCCGTCTCTTTCTGGCAGAAGTTATGGATTTCTCTTTTAAAGTTGCCCGTTTTAGCTGGGGAGAAATATTTATCAAGGAATTTTCTGGTCATCTCCTTCAATGTTCTGACCGAACCATTGGGAAAACTTCGAAGCCAGTCCTTATCATCATCTTTAAGTAAAAACGGGAATGCCCTTAAATACAATGCATCTTGTGACACCCCATTGTATTGAAAGGTGTTCATAATCTTCTTGAAGTCCATTAGATGAGTGTTTGGATTTTCATTTGGCATCCCTCTGAAGACACAACAATTCTGAAGGGTTTGAAGCAACCATTGCTTCAACTCAAAATTGTTTGCTGCAATTGGATGTGGTCTAACACTTGATAAACCTTGATTGTATTTTTGAGCAATTATTTGGCTCCTCTCTTTTTCATAGATGTGTTGCGCATCATTAATAGCTGCTACTACAACATCTCGTGTAGCTTTTTCTTGTTGTTAGGTTGCCACTCTTGCAACTAAATCTACATTATCATCACCGTTTTCAGTCATAGTTTCTTTGGTTGAGGACTGTCCAACCTTTTCTGATGTCTCGGTGAGATTGCTTTCCTTCCTCAGCTGTCGCAATTGTTTTTCTATCTCTGGCTCGTATGGAAGCACTTCCTTCGTAGAAGTTCTAGTCATGCACCACTCTGAACCTGCACACAGTCAAAGAACCAAACTTAAAAACAGAAAAATAAAATAAAATAAAAAGAAAAATTTCTGAACTATCACTACAACTGTTTCAAACACTATTGATTTCCAATCCCCAGCAACAGCGCCAAAATTTGACGAGCTCGAAACACACACTAAAATTATGCTCGCTAGCCAAATATAGTATAGTATAATATCGTATCCACATGGATTGGATTTAAACAATATCTTGTAGTATCTAGCTTGATTGCTATCCAAGATGGTCAACAGTTGAGATTTCTATTATTTCTAACTACTATTAACTAAGAATCTAAAGCTATTGACTAATGAGAATCACAACAAAGGTAAGAAAGGAAGTGATCAATGGGAGAAAATAATGGTTGGTAGGATAGGTGCAAGATAATTGTTTGGGATCTAACTCTAGGTAATTCACTTCTAATGTTTAAGTGAGTCTCTCGAATTCACTCAATTATAAGTTCAGACGTTCAGCAAAAACACCTCTCTCAATTATGTTTTAACCTCACCAGATAAACCAATTTAAGCACGTAAAGATATGCAAAAATGCGTAGTGGATTGGTCTTTAGGAGAACCTCTCTCGATTATCCTCCTAACAAGGTCTAGTCAATGATTCAACTAGCCTCTTTCGATTACTAAGTAGATATAACGAACTCAAACAACAATGTAATGCAAAGATACCACAAGTTATGCCTCTCTCAATTACATGAACAAGTGAATATAGATGCAACAATTAAATCATCCAAAAACACTTCAATACATAAAAACTAGGGTTATAATCCATAAACAATCATCAATACACCAAATCGCTCAAACCCTAAAGAGAACTACTCCATAGATATGAAGTCGTTAATCACAAATAAAGTTAAAGTAGAGGAAAACATAAATTCAATCCAAACTCTTGTCTTGAGTGAGGAAGGAAAGATGAAATCTTTGTGCTCGTGGTCTTCCGACTCCTCCTTAGCCTCGTTAGGTCGAATATGTGTCAAAAGTCCCTAAAACAACGTTTTTCCATGTATTTATACCAAGTAGGGTCAGGCCCAAAAGAAATCACCTTTTCCTAGAGGAAGTTGGATTTTCACTCTAAAAAAATTGCACTGGCATGCCGCATGCGGCGTCGCGCCATGCAGGGCATCAGTGGGGAAATCTAGAGAGCTAGTTCTGACAGCTGCGCCGCCTCATGCGCCGCGGTTGTGGACTTTTCTCAAAGTACGGATTGAATCTTGATTTTTGAAGCCCAGACTTGGTCCTCCACCCTCGAACACGATCTTAGCTTAATCTCTTGGGCTTTTACTCAAACTTTCAAGCTCCAAATAGCTCAAATTCATTTCATAACATCTGCATAACTCGAAATTAATCCTATAAGGTATAAATACACAATAAGTGCAAAACGCTATCAATTAAAGCTGAAAATGAATAAAGTGCAGTAAATAGAGTGCAGTAAGTGACTAAAACACAAGATTACAGTCTACCATTAGAATTTGGGATGGTTGTCTATGATTTGCAGTTTAGATATTCTACTAATGTGGGAGTTGAGTATGTGTTTTGATTTTGTTAGCGGAATTGAACTAGTGGTTCAGTTGCTATGATGTGCATTCTTTTTACGATTTAGACCTGAGGATGGGATACTAATGTTTTCATATGAATTGATATGTTAAAGCCAGGTTACAGGCCGCGGTGGAGTTATATCAAAATGAGATATTTGTGATTTATTCATATGCTTTGATTCTCCCTTTGTGAGGTTATTCATGTTGTGCTTATTAAGTTTTAGCTTGCGAGATGTTTGCCCCGATGGCGTTAGATGTGAATCATTGATTCGGGTGAATAGTTATGAGGTCTTCATGTTTCTTGCATTGTTGTCAGTGTTGTGAAGGTTTGAAACAAGGTTCTAACAGATATGAGGCTAATTGCTAGTATTGGACTTGATTATGGGTAGCTACTATAGCTATAGTTGTTGTTTAAGGCATATCGGTGATGTGTTATATCGTGTGGTTATACCAGGTGGAGGTAGGTATAAGTTGTTGCAGGTGGTTGAGGTTGGTACTGTGTGTTGATATAGGAATGGGGCCTTTTGGAAATGATTGCATGGTGAGAAATTTGGTTCTAAGGTTTGTCGGTGTGGGTGGAAGGAATAATATTCAGTTGAGATGGCGTTGTTGGGCCTATGTGTATTGGGGTGACATGGAGTCACCCGCGAGTATATGTATGATGAGTACATTACGTGATTTGATGACCTTGGAGCGGTAGTGGGCTCGTTCCACAGCAAACGTTTGTTTAAGAGGGGGAGAATGTAATGACTCTACCGATCATTTTGGGAATTAGTGTCCCGTTCGGCGGCATAAGGTCTTGAGAAGCTTCTTAATGTGTATTATCACTTGCGTGTATGGTCGAGATTGGTTTTCAGATGATTTAGGATCTAATTGAAAGAGCAATTCTTATTTTTGAACCTTAAATGAAAAGAGACGACCGGAGTTCGACCTTTGATCCAACCATTCCGGAATTTAATTTTTATGGCTTCAATAGCTTCGTATGATGATTTTGGACGTAGGCGTGCGTCCGGATTTAGATTTGGAGGTTTGTAGGGTTATTCGAAGCATTTTGGAAAAAAATAAGAAAATTAAAGTTTTGGAAGGTTGAGAGATTTCACTGAGAGTATATTTTGGTGATATCGGGGTCGGATTTTGACTACGACAGTTAGAGTAGCTCCGTTATGTCATTTTGAACTGGCATGGAAAATTTGGCGTCATTTTGGGTTGATTTGATATGTTTTGGGGTGAGTTTTAGAAATTTATAAGTTCGATTGGTGGTGCGATTTGTAGTTTCGACATTGTTTGATGTTATTTGAGACCTCGAGCGGTTCCATGTTATGTTATAGGACTGGTTGGTATATTCAGACGGGGTCCCAAGGGGCTCGGGTGACTTTCGGACGAGATTCGGATCAATTAAAGCGTTTTTGGGCGAGGCTGGTTTGGACTGAGTTATGGTGTGGTCGCACCTGCAGAACAATGGCGTAGGTGTGATGGTCGTAGGTGCAAAGATGAAGGCGTAGAAGTGAGAAAGTCTGGGCTTGGCAGTCTTCACAGATGCGGAAATTGGTGCACATCTGCAGCTCCGCAGAAGCAAAATATTGGACACAGAGGCGAGCGGGAGCGCAGAAGCGATTTTGGCATTGCGCACCTGCGGTTTCACAAAAATGGAAATATTTCCGCAGGTGCGAGAGGGAAGCTGGTTAGTGGGCTTCGCAGGCGCGATTCTTTTGGCGCAAAAGTGACACTGCAGAAGCGGCTAATTATGTCGCATGTGCAATCAGGCCTGCGCAGACTCTATATTGTCGAGGGTTTTTGAGGATTTATTCATTTTTGTAGTTGTAGACCTCGATTTTGGGAGATATATCGTGCGTTTTTCAAGAAACTCATCGGGGTAAGTGTTCTCTACCCGAATCTTGTTATATTTGACGAAGCCATTGCTATTATCTTCATTTAATTAGTGAATTAAGTTGGAAAGTTGGGGAACATTTGTAGAAATCATTAAAAATGTAAAATGTTGATTTGAAGGATGAATTGATGTCAAAAATTGATAATTTTGGTATGGTTGAATTCTTTATCAAATGGGTGTTCGAATTTTATAATTTTGGTCAAGTTCCGCGGTGCGGGCCCAGCGTTTGACTTTTTGGTTGGCTTTTAATTCTTGTTAAAGATTGAAGCTTTGTTATCCAGAACTATTTTCCATGAGTTTTATTTATGAACTGATGTTATTTTGGTTAGATTTGAGCTGTCCCGAGGGCGTTTCACTCGAGAAGGTCATTTTAGTATAACGGTCTAGCTTCTTTGAGGTAAGTATCTTGCCTAACTTTGTGTGGGGAAACTACCCATTAGGATTTGTGTCTTTTGTGCTAATTATATCATGTGAAGGCCGAGTACGCAAGGTGGCGAGTACGTGCCCCGACTTATTTGTGGAAATTTGTCCGTCTTGTTGTAACAACTTGACCGATTATTTTTAGCAATTGCACTTCGCTCGACAGTTTGAGGGCATGTGTAGCTCCGTATGATGTACTATAATTTGTGCGAATAGTCGGTTTTGGTTTTCAAGTTATTCGGAAGTAATTTGGAAGAATGAATTTCATGCTTGAAGCTTTAGTTGGAAGAGTTGACCAAGTTTGACTTTTGTATATTTGACCCCAGAACGGAGTTTTGAGGGTTTCATAATGTCTGGATGGCGATTTTTTACTTGAGCATATGCCCGGATTTGCAGTGGGACAATTCTAGAAGGATTCAACGCTAATTGGCAAAAGTTGAAAATTTGAAGGTTTGGAAAGTTCATGATTTTGATCGAGAGTTGAGTTTTACGATACTGGATTCAGATTATGGTTCCGGGAATCGGAATAGCTTACTTGTGTGCAAAATTTGAGTCCATTACGAGTTGATTTGATATGTTTCGGCACGAGTTTTTGGAAGCTGAAAAGCTCATAGTTCATTAAGTTCGATTTGCGGTGCGATTTTATCGTTTCGGTGTTGTTATGTGTGATTTGAGGTGTCGCGTTATGTTATAGGAACTAGTTGGTATATTCAGGGGGAGGGGGTCTCGAGTTGCTCGAAATGGTTTTGGATAAGGTTCGGATCGATTGGATCATTTTTGGTTAAACCTGCTAGTGGCAGGATCTAGTGTGATCGCACCTGCGACTAGTTTGCGCAGGTGCGACGGTCGCAGAAGCAAAAAAGGAGTCGCATAAGCGAGGTGAGAGCTGGATGAGGAACACCGCGGAAGCAGAATTTTTAGCACACCTACGTGCACGCAGATGCGAGATTATGAGCGCAGGAGCAGGAGTTGGCGCAGATACGGGTCCTTGTGTCGCACCTGCACTGTCTTAAGAGAGGATGTTTTTCCGCAAGTGCTAGGGCCATTTCTCTAGTGCCTCCGCATAAGCGGAACTTTTGTCGCAAAAGCGACGCCACAAAAGCAACCAACTATGTCGCAAATGCGACGATCGCTTGGCAGAAGCTATATTTTCGAGGGTTGGTCGATTTATTCTCATTTTGGGATTTGGAGCTCGGTTTTGGGCGACTTTGGAGAGGAATTTTATCACAAGGATTGGGGTAAGTGTTTTATACTCGGTTTATATTATATTTCGTGATTCTATCTTCGTTTTTGGTAATTTGACTATGAATTTTAAAGAGAAATTGGGGATTTAAGCCTAATGTTCATGGGGTGATGTCTTGAGTTTTAACATCAACTAAGAGTCGGATTTAGGTGAAGCTAGTGTGGATGGACTCGTAATTGAATGGCTCGTTGGATTTTTTAAGTTTCCTCGAGTTTCGAGGCGCGGGACTGGGTTGGACTTTTGGGTTGATTTTTGGACTTTCATTAAACATTCGACGTTTATCAATTGGATATGTTTCCTTTGGTATTATTTGATATATTTGAGTAGCTTTTGGCTAGTTTTGGGCCGTTCGGAGGTCGGTACGTGCGGGATGGCATTTTTGGAGCATTGTCACATCCTGTAACCTATATTAGGGCTGCTTAGCATGAGCATTGTAAGCCCAAGAGACCGGAGAGATTGTTGACTGAGTGATGCCGAGGGCCTGATTGTGAGTGATAATTAAGGGATCGGACTGCACGCCGTAGCGTGTTTTAATTTATTTATGCTTGGATCTGGCTTATTATAGTGCTTGGGCTGAATGAGCCCCTCCGAAGTCTGCACACCCACAGTGAGCGCAGTGGATATTATATTTTGGATGGAGTTCCCTAGGCATGGATTTGCCCTATATATTCATATTTGGGATGGAGTTCCCTGGGCATGGAGTTACCCTATAATTTTATATTTGGGATGGAGTTCCCTAGGCTAGATTGGCCCTATACACTATTGCATGACTAACTGTCAGTTGCTATTTATATCAGGGATGTATCATCCTTGGTCTGGACCTATCCCGTACAGTACTGAGTGATTGAGTACTCTGAGAGTGTGAGTACATGAGTTCATCACCGAGATGCATAGCATTTGACATGCGTACTTGAAATACATGCAAAGAGATGCATTTACTTATGCTATCCGATTTTTGGTGACATTCATGATTTCACCAGTATATTGACATGTAGGCATATAGATGTATTTTCCTCATGCTATCTGAAAATTAAATATCTTATTTATTGTTTTAAATTTGAAAGCAATTTGGGAAAAATCACAATTCTCAAACTTGCTCATCTATCTTTGGGGTTTTTCGGTGAAAGATTTGGGATCCACTGTTATACTTGAAAAGCATGCCTACTTTTCCATAACTGTGAACGAGCCGAGTTATTTCTTATACTATCTTTACTATACTGTTATGAACTGTTGCTCATTATCGGAGTTGGACTTTGGCCCTTGTCTCAGCTCGTCAATATTTTCAACCTGAGGTTAGGTTTGTTACTTATTAAGTACATGATGTCGGTTGTACTCATACTATGCTTCTGCACCTTGCGTGCAGATGTTAGATGCTAATGTTGCTGTATACGGCGGAAGCTGGATCTGAAGATATACATACGCTCCAGTCATAGCTGCCTCTTGATCTTGGTAGCTTTACTATTTCAGATCTGTTCATGTATATTTCAAACATATGGTGTATTTTATTTCAAACCAGCTTTGTAAACTTTATATCTTACAACCTCATGATTTGTACAACCAGTCCTTGGGAAATTCTTGTATAAAAGCAGTTTTATTATCATTTCTTCTTATAGCTATTATTTGGCTTACCTAATGGGTTGGGTTAGGTGCCATCATAACTAGTTAGATTTTGGATCGTGACAAGTTGATATCAGAGCTCTAGGTTTATAGGTTCTACGCATTATGATTGAGTGTCTAGTAGAGTCTTGCGGATCGGTATGATGACGTCCATACCTATATTCGAGAGGTTACATGGCATTAAGGATAATTTCCCTTCTTTCTTTCCTTGTCGTGCGGAATTGATCCGCTTGAAACATAACTCTTTGAATTCTCTCTATGTGTTCATGTGCGCATGTGAGCGCTCGGCATCTGCTGTGCATCGCAAGCTTTTGATTCCATGGATGAGGAGCGAGATGTGATTTTTGTGTGCTGATGATAGGCCAGTCTGAAGGACTTGAGGTCGGGTTATGGCTGTAGCTTGAGCACGGGGATTTTGGTTGTGTGAGCACGTGCTTTTAGACTTATATGTTCGGTAGTGTTTCCAAGAGTGGAGCTTGTGACTCGATGAGTGGCTGGATGACTATATGGTGAGTATGATGTGACTATGCAATGTGTCCAAATGGTTTGATTATGACAAGACTAGTTTGCTTGAGATATAAAAAAGGACTATTGAGTGTTAAATTTTTGTCTTGGTGTGACGTATAGTCTCGAGTTATGAGTGTGTTGAAAGATTTTTCATGTTGTTTAATTATGGAACGACGTAGGTTTTCATGTCTTGTTGTGAGTTCGGACTCAGGAAGATTAAGTGATGGCATAGTAATCGTGGCTGCAACAAAGTATAGCATGATGCGAGTTTGAGGCTAAGAAGGTGGGTTATCTCCAGCGGAGTAATCTACGGAGGTGTGATCCTTATAATATTGTGTGGGGAGTTTCTTTTGTACCAGCGGGGTATATGTGTTGAGATTTGAATTTGAATTTTGTTGAGAAAATCATCTTCACCGTCATGTGGATGTAAGTGAGCTTAGTAGATGATTTGAGGTACTATATGGTTTGTGTTATGTGAGCTTATGAAGGATTTAGTTGAATCTCCCTACGGTATTATGGTAGTAATAAAGTATGGGTATTGCGAGTTATCGAGTGTTTTGATCTATGGCTTTGAGCCAAGTGGGGGAGTCTGCTATCACCGATTTGATTGTTGTGGTTATGTGTTGTACTGGTTTTGTTCAGAGGCATACTTGTGAATCAAATATGACTAGCAGAGGTAGAGATCGAGGATGACTCGACTAATGAAATTTTCAGATACGGGTCATGTTACACTCTATGGGTATATGGGAATCATGGAATGATTGAATGGTTATTCGTGAAGGATGTAGTGTGCATGGAGTAGGAATTTACTTGGTTGCATTAAGGCGGGGTTACTTCTTTGGGTGTCATCGTGCAAACGAGGCGCAGGTTGTTCGGCCAATTTTTGGGTGGTGCAGTTGAGATTTGAGCAGAGTAGATAACTCTCAAGAAGGATCTAATGGATTCAAGATTTATATATAGCAATTGAGAGTTTATTTGGATTTGGATATGGCTAGACTCCAAGATTTGCGTTGTATGGTATCGGGACTCGCGGTATTTTTGTATCGCTATGGGTTCGACATTTTAGTATTAGGAAGGTAAAGGAAATAGTTTCAGGTTCACATAAGGACTTTTCGGAGCTGGTGTCTCGATTGTGGTACTTTTTGGGTGCTTGAAAAGGAATTCAGCGGCTTATGGGCCTTAGGGAGGTGTGATATATGCTAGGACCTCTTCTGGTGAGTTGGGTAAGGATCGTGGTGATTTAGCAAGGAAAAGTATCAACTTGAAGGCAATTCAGAAGAAACTAGGAGAAGTAGGACAACTTGGCAGTAGGTTCGATCAATACGGTAATGGTATGCGCGATCCTTTAGGGTTCTTATGATGTGGTGAGTCCATGCGGGTGATTTGTTTGCAATACTCTTAAGTTTTTGGTGATCTGCGTGGCTTGGTTGAGTTAGAGAGATTCGGTTCTGATGGCTTGGTTTTGCGCAAACGGACTTTGAAGTGTTCTCGATGGTTTTTACCACGGGTTGAGAGGGATGTTTCCTACCGGCGTGATGAGCATGTTGAGTATTGTGATTTTCTACTGGATGGGATCAAATGGAAGGTTTCTGACTGATCGGATATGTATTCAACTTATGACTTAGGGTTCATTATGAGATTCCCGTACTTTTCATATGATTGCATGAGGTATGGTGCGTGCGATTGAGATTTGCATGTACAAGGTCACAGGTCAATTTTGAAGGGAAGATCATAAATTCTTAGTCAGCCTGAACAATTTCAGATATTCAGATGAATGTTATAACTACTTGATAATTCCTAAGAGGGGTGTGCATTTCAGAGGTTATACTGTGTTTTGACTTACAAATGCTTCATTGGTATCATGGTACTCGCCTGGTTGATCGACTGCTGATATTCTGCTATGTGGCACAGAAGAATTATAGAAGCATTCCTCGTTCGATGAACGTGCATGAGAGATGTGTTAGACATTCGGGCTGTGGAGTTAGGATCAGATATGGTGATTCATGTGTTCTATGGATTTGGAGACTAGGAGTCTTAGAACCAGATTGTTTCGTGGTTGTGGAATGTGAAAATGTGACCATATCTAGCTAGATGATAGTACATGTTATGGTTCAATCATTGTGGACTTTCAGAGTGTTATGTATCTATTTTTGGGTGACCAAAGTGGATTTAGGGTCTATTGGTAGGCCCAATAAGGATGTGTATTTTGCAGCGGGTCAGATTGGTTGACTCCATAATGCTATTGTGGAGGGATGTGCCATTCGGTTAGAGATAAGTTTATCCGTGTTATGATATGTTCTATGTATTACCTTTCATTCTAAGAAGGGTTGTGATTTGTTGGCTATATGCACACATGGTGTGGTTCTATTTGGGTCTTATAGCAGAATTTGAGTGAGATGGGTATTAGGGTGTCGAATGATTGATTGCGCATTGGTTATGTTCTTTCCCGGGCTGTGGTATTGTGTTATTTGGTTCTCTGAGATTATGGTCGTGCACCTTGGGTACTTGATGTCGAATTGCGTGTGGTTATTGATTTTGAGCATGGTGGCTGAGGTATTCCATACGAAACAATGTTTGGATGAGGTCACGCATTGCAACAGAGTTATGTTGAGATACGATCCTTTGTGTTTGTTTCGTGTGTCTTGGTTCTACTATGTAGGATGGGTTCGTAGTGTTGCAGTTGTGGTGGTGGTGCGTGTTAAGCTTGCAAGATAGTTTTCTCAGTTGCGTCATTTTCCATGATTGAGTACATTTGAATTGTTACATATTGGTGCACGGATTGCACGGTTTGTGGCTCTATGTAGTATTGGTGTGGCGTGTTAGTAGTGTATCTTGTATTTGATAAGCGAAGGTCGTCAGACCTAGAATGGGTTCTATCGGATGTGATTGCGGTATGTTTGAAAGTACAATGTTGCCGATCGACTTAGAAATTAGCTATAGTTCTTGTCAAAGAAGAAGGAGCTCACGGGCTTGTTGATCTGAAGAGTGGTTATGAGTTTCTGCCTGTTTATTTCGTCATCGGCAGTGTACAAAGGTTTTAGAGCGAGGTTTTGTTTGATATGAGGTTTATTACTTGTACCGGGTTTGTTCTGAGCAGTTATTGTGATCATATGTCATTGCCATAAGTACGTGAGTTATGCAGTATATCATGTAATTACATCTTATCTTATAGTTATGGCTTGATACAACTTGTTCAGACTTATATTGTGTATAGAAGCGAGATTCAGACCTTGTAGGAAATTTCGGAGGTTTGAAATTGGATTCTGTGGTTTACAGGCTAAGGTTGAAGTAATGATCTTCAGTTATATCGCGTTGTCAGGCCTACATGGAATAGGGTGATGTGGGATCACCCCCGAGTATGTGCATGGTAAGTTTACTCGGCGATTTGATGGCTTTGGAATGACTCTTTGCACGTTCGAGGATGAACGTATGTTTAAGTGGGGGAGAATGAAACGACCCTACCGATCAATTTTAGCAATTGCACTTCGCTCGGTAGTTTGAAGGCATGAGTAGCTCCGTATGATGTACTACGACTTGTGCGAATCGTCGGTCTTGGTTTTCAGGTTATTCGAAAGTGATTTGGAAGAATGAAGTTCATGCTTGAAGCTTTAAGTTGGAAGAGTTGACCAAGTTTGACTTTTGTGTATTTGACCCCGAAAGGGAGTTTTGAGGTTCTGTTAGGTATGGATGGTGATTTTTGACGTAGGTGTATGCCTAGATTTGCATTTGGATATTTCTAGAAGAATTCGGCGTTAATTGGCGAAAGTTGGAAAGTTGAAGGTTTGGAAAATTCATGAGTTTGACCTAGAGTTGACTTTAAAGATAATGGATTCATATTATGGTTCCGGGAACTGGAATAGCTTTGTTATGTCATTTGGGACTTATGTGCAAAATTTGAGTCCATTCCGGGTTGATTTGATATGTTTCGGCACGAGTTTTGGAAGTTGAAAAGTTCAAAGTTCCTTAAGCTTGATTTGAGGTGTGATTCATCGATTTGGTGTTGCTATGAGTGATTTGAGGTCTTGAGTAGGTCCGCGTTACGTTATAGGACTAGTTGGTATATTCGAGCGGTGTCCCGAGTGGCTCGGAAGAGTTTCGGACGAGGTTCAGATCGATTGGATAATTTTTGGTTAAAGCTGCAAGTGGTAGGATCTGGTGTGATCGCACCTGCGGCTGGTTTGCGTAGATGCGATGGTCGTAGAAGAGACAAAGGAGTCGTAGAAATGAGGTGATAGTTGGATGAGGAAGAGCACAGAAGTGGAATTAGTAGTGCACCTGTGTGCGCGCAGATGCGAGATTTTGAGCATAGGAGCAGGAGTTAGTGCAGATGTGGGTCCTTGTGTCGCACCTGCACTGTTGCAGGAGCAAATGTTTTTCCGCAGGTGCGAGGGCCATTTCTCCAGTGCCTCCCCGCAGAAGCAGAACTTTTGTCACATAAGCGGCGCTGTAGAAGCGGCTAAGAGTGTCGCAGATGCGATGATCGCTGGGCAGAAGCTATATTTTTTAGGGTTGGTCATTTTATTCTCATTTTGGGACTTAGAGCTTAGTTTTGGGCGACTTTGGAGAGGAATTTCATCACAAGGATTGGAGTATGTGTTTTATACTCGGTTTTGATTATATTTCGTGAGTCTCTCTTCGTTTTTAGTAATTGGACTATGAATTTTAAAGAGAAATTGGGGATTTCAGCCAAAAGTTTCATGGGGTGAGTTTTTTGAGTTTGAACGTCGATTCGGAGACAGATTTGGGTGAAACTAGTATGGTTGGACTCGTAATTGATTGGATCGTCAGATTTTATAAGCTTTGTCAATTTATGAGGTGCGGGCCCCGGTTTGACTTTTAGGTTGATTTTTGGCGTTTGATTAAAGATTCGACCTTTATCGATTTGGTTTGTTTCCTTTGGCATTATTTGATGTATTTAATTTGCTTTAGGCTAGTTTCAAGCCGTTCGGAGGTAGTACGCGCGGATGGCATTTTTGGAGCATCACTTGGCCTGCTCGGTATTAGATTTGGCTTGTTCGAGATAAGTAACACTTCTAGACTTGGTGTTGAGGGTATGAAACCCCGAATTACGTGTTATGTAACTATTGTTGAGGTGACGCGCATGCTAGGTGACGCGCATGCTAGGTGACAGGCGGGTGGGCGTGCGCCGTGTGAGTTGTAAGTTAGTCGATTCCATTGGAACTGTGTAGTTATCTTATCTGAACATTTTTATTGTACTCTATGTGCTAGAGTACTCGAGGTGTAATTTATGCGAGAAATCATGTTTAGGCTCTATGCTGGTATGATTTGGACCCATAGTGGTTGTTCTTTGTTGTTGAGTTATGTGCTTAATTGCAGTTATGTACTCAGTCGCATTCATTATTCATATCAAGTCTCAGTCTCTGTTATCGTATATTGTCACATCCCGTAACAATTATTAGGGCTGCTAAGCACGAGCATTGTGATCCCGAGAGACTGGAGAGAATTGACTGAGTGAGGCCGAGGGCCGGATTGTGAGTGATAATTAAGGGATCGGGCTGCACGCCGCAGCGGGTTTTTATTATTTATGCCTGGATCGGGCTTATTATAGTGCTTGGGCTAAAGGAGCCCCTCCAGAGTCTGCACACCCACAGTGAATGCAGTGGATATTATATCTGGGATGGAGTTCCCTGGGCATGGAGTTGCCCTATATATTGTATTTGGGATGGAGTTCCCTGAGCACGGAGTTGCCCTATATATTCATATTTGGGAGGGAGTTCCCTAGTAATGGAGTTGCCCTATACTTTTATTTTTGGGATGGAGTTCCCTGGGCTAGATTGGCCCTATACAATGCTGCATGAATGATTGTCAGTTGCTATTTATATCGAGGGATGGATCTTCCTTGGGCTGGAACTGCCCCGTACAGTACTGAGTGATTGAGTACTCTGAGAGTGTGAGTACATGAGTTCATCACTGAAATGCACAACATTTGATATGCGTACTTGAAATACATGCATAGAGATGCATTTCCTTCAACTACCCGGTTTTTGGTGACATTCGTGATTTCACATGTATATTGACATGTAGGCATAGAGATGTATTTTCCATATGCTATCAGAAAATGAAATATCTTATTTATTGTAGAATGGTTTTTAGGAAAAATCACTGTGCTCAAACTTGCTCATCTATCTTTGGGGTTTTGCGTTGAAAGTTTTGGGATCTACTGTTATACTTGAAAAGCATGCCTACTTTTCCAATGTGGCCTTAGGCCAAATTTAAGGAAACAGGTCTTCGAAAGAATCTTTCCTCATTAGCCTTCTCGAAGAAATATCTTAAATGCACGGTAAACATATGAACTTTTTATAATGTTTCATCTATTACTCGTAAATTTGAATGCATACAAAGGAAAAAGGACTTTAATATAGTTCTTGATTTGAATTTTTTCTTTCTTTTTTTTGGTTAGTTTTTGCTGGTCACAATTTAGTCGATCCCAACTTATTCAGAACGAAGAGTTCGTTATTATTATTGGTGGTTCATTATAACTTTCTAATTTATATTTTCATCTCTCTTAGCTTTCGTAAAAATCATTGATGAGAATTAGAGCTTGGACCGTTAAAGATATAATTAAATAAATTTTGTATTCTTTCTAATAACTTAAACTTTCATATGTAATGCATGATCACACGCTTCAATATAGTATCAAAGAAGGTAGATTTTGGTTGTATTGCCTAAGAATTTCCATGTACTTGAACAGTGTGGAGAAAAACAAAACTGGCACGTGAAGGGTAGTGATGAAATATACGTAAAGAAATAAATGTGTGTTCTCTCTACAGCGTAAAATTTTAAGTCAGATGGTTATAAACTTCAACATAAACATGTAACAACGCAGCATAGCATTTCTCGAGCAGTTTATTTTTATTTGTAATTAAAATAGGATTTTGTTACTTAATTAACATAACGCTGGTAATTTTTTTTTTTGTAATTAAATGATTTTTATTTACCACTAAAAATTTGTACAGTAAACAAAAACTGAGGCTGGGCAGACCCCAGTCTCAAACTCTTAACTTCCCAACATCTATAGTAAAGTACTAAGGATCACTAGTTTGCTCTGCCTTGAACCCCTGCTAACAACCTCTTGTACAATCTGTCTAACAAGCATTTCCGATGTCTTCTTTTACCCTTGAAATACTCTCATGTTAAACAACACATGTCAATGTCTGTCCTTCTATATATGGTAAACAACACATGTCAATGTCAGCCTGTATATTTTTGCAGTTGGATTTTTACTCTTTGCATTTTCCTCTTCCCATCGTAGTTCCCTTTGCCATTTACATGTCGTGATATGCTTTGCTAGATTAGCAGCTTACTCTATATGCTTTCAGAAACTACATACCTAAATAGCAAGTGCTTCATCATTTAGCTCCATCATTGCACATAGGCAGACTAATGTATCTGTTATCCCCCAATCATTGAGCCTGTCCCTTGTAACTAGTCTTCTCTGTATAATCAAAGTCAACACAAAGATCCATTTTGGAGCCCCTAGGTTGTTGCAGGTCAGCTTCTTCCAAGTTACTTTCTGAAACTCCCCTCTCATAGCATTATATAATTTCTTAAGAGAAGAAGTTCCAGGAGACCATGTCCTGTATAGTGAGTCCTGCTGCCTCAATGACCTAAAGAGCCCTTCTTTATTTTACTACTTTAGGGGTGGGAGCGAAAGGGGGGAGTGGTTTATATAGAACCAAGGCAAAGTGATTTATGATTGAATCTCATAGGTTCGAGGAGTTGGCTAGATACGGGTCGAAGCCTTGCCTCGAAAAAGTCAGGACTTTCAGACAGATTCCAGTATTCGATCCATTTCTTCCTGCCGATTCCCCGGGTTGTCGAAATCTCTGGTTCGATCAGGACCAGGAGTCCCATTCATTCATTTATGGGAGCAACTCAATTCCCATTTTCCACCGCCTTTTGCCTTGACAATCTTCTGAACCATCCAAGATGCAGTACATGGAATATTCTCCCATGCTACTTGCTTCTTCTCATAGTACATGCGAACCAATTGAATCCACTATTTGTCTTCCTTCTTACAGAGGTTCCATAGTATTTTACATATTGCAGCCCTATTCCATGTATGTATATCAAGCATATTGTATCCTCCTGCAGTCTTCGGGAAACACACTTTCTCCATGATAATAGAGCCGTTTTTTATGCTTCTACACCACTCCTCCACAGAAAAGTTCTACATAGAACTTCTATCCTTTTTATCAGCTTTTTAAGCGTTACAAATATCGGTGACCAATAAATTTTAATGAAAAACAATATTGTTTTGATCAATTGAAATTTTCCAGAATAAATAGGTATCTTGAGGTCCGGGAGGTGATCCTTCCTATCTTATCACATCTTGGGTGGAAGATGAAGTCAGGATCATTCTTCAAGGTCTTCAGCATTCTTGTAAGGTATCCCACACCAAGAACAAATAGGTATGGAAACAAGGGATTACCTTTCTTCAACCTTTTCTAGATTTAAATGGCTAACATGTTTTCCATTTATAAGGATTGAGTAGGACATAGTGTATACACAAGCCTAATTGATCACGTCAAATTCACACCCCAGTTAAAGGAATGTGAAACGGTCATTACAATAACAAATCCAACGCGAGTCGGGGTCGAATCCATAAGTTGTTTAAAATGGGTGTTGAGATAAATACCTAAGAGAGAAGCTCGAAATAACTAGATTTAGCTTCCATTAATAAAGAGCAAGTAATGATTGAATTTTTTTTTAAATTTTAACTAATAAAGAAAGGCCTAGGGTTGTAACCTTAACCTAGGTGCATACCTAATGGGTAGAGTAAATCTATGATTGTTTGATAGATTGGGATTTGTTATGGCTCTCAATACACAAATTCCCGCTCAATACCTCTCGGTTAAAGAATGATTATGTCGAAATTGGCTCTCTAAAGTCCAAATGGGTAGCAATCAAAGAAATTACATATGAGTCCAAGTTAGATTATCCCTATTTCTAGTTCAAATCCTTTAATTAAACTAATCAATACTTCAACTAGTTCAATTTCTTATTAACCAAGTTTTTCTAGACTAAATTCCTCTTTCTCAATGTCACGACCCAATTTAGGATTGTGACCGGCACTTAGGAGCAAGTGCTCCCAAGTAAGCCTCATCGGAAATTTTACAGAAAATCGGACAGAGTTTTCCCTATTTTTTGGACCATCCCAGAAACTTTCCAGTCTCAAATCAACAACCAAACATTCTAAAATTATACCAAACAATTGACAACTTGTCAATTAGCCAATACAAGTCTCCACCATAACTAAACCACCAACTAACCACTAGAAATACTAATTTATCTCCAACTTGATAAATGAGAACGATACTCAACATAAGACTATAATAACGAAAGAATACGCATGATACTAAAATAATGACTATGGAGCGACTCTAAGAGTTCACTGAAAAGATCATAATAATAAGTAAAATCTCTGCCCACGCGAACAAGTGCGACGCTCACCGAGAAATATCAACCTGACCGCTCTAATTAACGAGATCCTCGCCTGCGTCAACTACTGTCTCTGTAAAAAAATTAGCGGGGAATGAGTCGCTAGCTCAGTGAGTAATAACACTTAACCACAACCATTTTCATTTGGGGACAAGTCAGAAACATGCTAGTATCTCAATGAGAAAATAACATAAAAATGTCCTTTCAGAAACAATAAATAACTTTCAGTCTTATCACGCTTCTCTTGTAGTAAAATATAATTAACAATTCAGTAATAAGCTCGGTAAACACTGTATAATATCAGTATTCACATTTTGGGAGGTTTCAATGAACGGATCATGTAATCGGTATAACTGTGGACGTCTTTACCAGAAGTCATGTATAACGGCAGTCCCTACTCGAGGAAAATCGGTAACGGTATGCTAGTTCTACCTTCCCACAAGCGAGGGCTATAACGGTAATCAGTAATTACAAGGTACACCAAGTCTAACGAATCCGTCATTAGCTACGGGATCCTTCAATGTCTACTCCCATTTGTACTTGTCTCTGTAATCCGTGTATACTCGTAGAAACTATTTTAAAACAATATAGGGCATTTCAGTTCTCATCAAATCACATAATTTCCTTTCGATAACAGTAAATTCAAGTAACGGTAAAACATATCTAGTGACAACGAAAATATTTAAAATCATGGTACTCATCTCAAATAACTATTTCGGTTTCATATCGAGTAAAAGACTTGTCCAACATGCAACTCAAAATAATCGGTAACATATTCATATTAAAAATTATGTGTAAATCATGCAAGTTATGAAAACACAAATTGCGGTAAGATTACTAGTCACAGAACTTGTGCCGAATTACCGAATATGTCACCACAAGTAATCCGTTCGACTTCTTCAATCACCTAAATTGTGTTAATATCAATCTATATATCATTCGTAAACCATCAACATACCAAACCAAAATAACCAGCCCTTATGATTTCTTGTTTGACTCTTAATTGTCAAATTGAAATTTTCCCACTCTACCCGAGAGTACTTCTACGCCTTAATCACGTTCCTTGTGTCATACATAAATTTCTTAGCCTAAGGAAAAGTTTTTGTAGAAGGCATATTATACCAGACTGTTTTTAAAACTTCTAAAGCTCGTTTAACTTAATAACTACACTAGGTCCTTATGGAAGTAGCTCTCCGTCAAGAGTTCATCACTTAAATTGATCGATATTCTATCGATTTCAACCTTTCATAAAATATTTTCATCAATTTTTTTTAACACTACATGATATCCAAGTCTAAACCAAATAGAATCGCTGCCAATAATAATTTTTTTTATTATACAACATTCACTACTCGATAAATTTTTCTATAAACTAGAGAATGAGGGTAAGTAAGCCTGTAGAGAAGAATTGACACTGCTCGAACCGAAAGAAACTTGTTAAAACTTTAAAGCTTTTCCCTGCTTCTCTATATCACGTCGAAATTGCAGACCCAAATGTTATTCTCTCTTTCTTTTCCTTTTCTTTCTTTCTCTGCTTTTGCTTCTGTTATCACCGCAGCAAGGGCTGCATTCCCTTTTCCCCCTTTTCGTTTTTTTCTTTTTCGTTTTTTTTTTGGTCAGTGAATGGGTTCGGCCCTTTTTGTGCTTGCATCCCTTTCTCTTTTTGGTTTTAGTTTGACTAGGTTTTTTTCTTTTTATTTTATTAGTTTAATTTTTTCCTTTATTTTTTTTTTGGACTTAAATTATTTTCTAAATGTCCAATATATCCTCACTTAAAATATTGGGGTATTACATCCTCCCCACCTTATGAAATTCGGCCCCCGAATTTAACTCAAGTACGTACCTGTAAACTGAAATAAATGAGGATACTTGACTCGCATAGCATCTTCTATTTCCCATGTAGCTTCTTCAACAGTATGATTTCTCCATAATACTTTCACGAACACAATTTCTTTTGACCGTAATTTTCTTATCTGTCTATCAACAATTGTCATCGGCTCTTCCTCGTAAGACAACTTCTCATCCAACTTCAAACCATCCGATAGGAGAATGACATCTTCTACCATACAATGCTCCGTACGGTGCCATTTGAATACTGGGCCGGAAGCTATTGTTTTAAGCAAATTCAGCTAATGGTAGATAAGTGTCCCAACTACCTCCAAACTCAAGAGTGCAAGCTCTCAACATATCCTCTAAGATCTGAATAGTCCGTTCAGACTGCCTGTCTGTCTGTGGATGAAATGCAGTACTAAGATTTACTCGTGTACCCAATGCTTCTTGAAAAGATTTCCAAAAGCGTGAAGTGAACTGTGATCCTTTATCAGAGATGATGATACTGGAACTCCGTGAAGTCGGACAATTTCGTTCATAAATATCAGTGCATACCTGACTCCACCATATGTAGTCTTCACCGGCAAAAAGTGTGCTGATTTCGTCAGTCGGTCTACAATCACCCATACCGAGTCATAACCTCTAAGGGTTCGTAGTAGCCCGGTGACAAAATCTATAGTAATTCTTTCCTATTTCCACTCTGGAATCTCAATTTGTTGTAGTAGTCCTGCGGGTCGTTGATGCTCAGCCTTGACCTGCTGACAAGTCAAACAACTAGAAACAAAGTTAGCAACATCTTTCTTCATACCTTCCCACCAATAAATTGCTTCAGTTCATGGTACATTTTTGTGGATCCACGATGTATAGTGTATTTAGTGTTGTGAGATTCTTTAAGAATAGCATGTCTCAACCCATCTATGTCTGCTACACATAGCCTATCACCCATTCGAAGAACACCATCACTTTCAACAATCACATCCTTGCTTTTACCAGCTAGGACCTCATTTCTGTATTTACATAATCATTTATCCTCATACTGGGTGGCCTTAATGCGCTCAACTAATGAAGACTTAGCCTGAGCATAAGCCAACAATGCCTCTGAATTTCCGACACTAAATCTGATACCTGTATCGTTTAGTCTCTGAATATCTTTAGCTAAAAGTCTCTTTGTAGGGGCTATATGTTCCAAACTCCCCATAGATTTTCTACTCAATGCATCAGCCACCACATTGGCTTTTCCAGGATGATACAAAATAGAACAATCATAGTCTTTGAGTAGTTCCATCCAACGACGCTGCCGAAGATTTAGATCTCTCTGCTGAAAGATATACTTCAGACTTTTATGGTCAGTATAAATCTCACAAGTTTCGCCATATAGATAATGCCTCCAAATTTTTAGAGCAAATACCACTGCAGCCATCTTCAAATCATGTGTAGGATAGTTTTGCTCGTGCTTTTACAATTGTCTCGAAGCATAAGCTATAACACGACCATTTTCCATGAGAACGCATCCTAATCCCACCCTCGAGGCGTCGCAGAATACTGTATATCCTCCAGGACGTAATGGTAAGGCTAATATTGGTGCAGTTGTCAGACACGTTTTGAGTTTCTGAAAGCTTTGCTCACATTCCTCCGTCCACTGAAACTTTGCATTTTTCTGTGTTAGCTTGGTCAGCGGCTATGCTATTCTGGAGAAATCCTGCACAAAATGCTTGTAATAGCCTGCTAAGCCTAAAAAGCTGCGAATCTTTGTAGGAGAAGTAGGTCTGGGCCATTTCTGCACAGCTTCGGTCTTCTTAGGATCTACCATAATTCCATCTTTAGATACAACATGCCCCAAAAATGCCACCGAGTCTAGCCACAATTCACACTTCGAGAACTTAGCATAAAGTCGATGTTCTCGCAATGTCTGCAACATAGTCCTGAGATGATTCTCGTTTTCTCTTTGGCTACGAGAATATATCAGTATGTCATCAATAAATACTATTACAAATCTATCCAGAAACGGCTTGAACACCCTATTCATTAAATCCATGAATGCAGCAGGAGCATTAGTCAGTCCGAAAGGCATCGCAAGAAACTCATAGTGCCCGTATCGAGTTCTGAAAGCAGTCTTAGAAATATCTTCATCTTTGATTCTAAGTTGATGATAACTAGAACAGAGGTCAATCTTTGAAAAGTGGGCAGCTCCTTGTAACTGATCAAACATGTCATCTATACGAGGCAAGGGATATTTATTGTATTGTTATCTTGTTCAACTGCCTGTAGTCAATGCACATTCTCAGGGATCCGTCTTTCTTAGTAGTCAATGCACATTCTTAGGGATCCGTCTTTCTTCTTTACGAATAGTACCGGTGCACCCCATGGTGATACACTAGGTCTAATAAAACCCTTATCTAACAAATCTTGTAACTGTTGTTTTAGCTCCCTCAACTCTGCTGGTGCCATTCGATATGGGGGTATCGATATGGGCTGTGTGTCAGGTAGCAAATCAATACCAAAGTCTATTTCTCGTACTGGAGGCAATCCTGGTAAATCCTCAGGAAATACATTAGAAAATTCTCTCACTACCGGTACAATTTCTATACTAAATGTTCCCTTTCTTGTGTCATTTACAATAGCTAAGAGACCCAACCAACCTTTCTTCAGAAGTCGTTGAGCCTTCATAAAAGATACAATTTTGCAAGTCTCTGGAACCTGACTCCCTCTAGGTTCTTTTGGTATCTCAAACTTAACTATCTTTGCATGACAATCGACTATAGCATAGCAAGAAGATAACCAGTTCATTCCTATCAGCATGTCAAAGTCAATCATATCAAGTACAATAAGGTCAGCTAGAGTATATCTACCCTCAACCCGAATCTGACAAGCACGATACACATATTTAGCTAATAGAGACTCTCCAACAGGTGTAGCAACTAGAAAAGGATCATTCAATAGCTCGGGCTGTCTACTAAATCTCAAAGCAAAGTACGAGGACACATAGGAGTGAGTAGATCTCGGATCGATCAACGCAAGTGCATCAAATGAATAGACAGAAAGAATACATGTAACCACTGCATTCGAGGCTTGAGCATCCTGTCTAGTAAATGCAAAAACTCTCGCCTGTCCTTTACCAGCATTGCCTTGTCCTTGATTCACAATAGCATGGTCTCCAGCACCTCGACCTCTATTTCCTGTTCCTGTAGCACCTGAAGTATTACGAGTAGTCTGAGTCGGTGCAGCTGACTGAATAGAAACCTGGTTGAAATTTCTCGGAGGCTGAGGGCAATCCCTCAAGTGATGTCCCAACTGGCCACACCGAAAGCACTCTCCAGTTAGAACACGACATTAGCCCAAATGTGATGTACCACAAGTTTGGCAGACTGGAGTAGTGGCATATATCTGCCCAGAATTACGATGTCCAGAAGATGATGGTCCCCTATTACCTTGTCTATAATGTGGTATGTGGACTGTGAAGACATGTGTGTCCCTGTCTGAGAACCTTGTTGTTGTTGTTGTCCCTGATTTTCTGCTCTTCTATTTTCACTAAAACCACTACTGAAAGCCCCTCCTGTTTTTGCCTTCTTACATAAATCACTAGCTACACGCTCCTCACGTCCCTTGTTTTCAATCTTTCTAGCAAGGTCGACTACATCAGAGTAGGATAAAGTCTTCATCTGTGGGGCTACTGCAGTGTATAGACGACCAACCAATCCATCAACAAACCTCTGAACTCGAGCTTCTTCGGTAGGCACTAAGTGAGGAGCATATATAGCCAACTTACAAAACTTAGTATTATATGCTGACACATCAATATTTGGAGTCTGAACCAATCTCTCAAAGTCTCTAGCATATTGTTGCATTAGACTGTCTGGAAGAAAATGATTCTCGAACAACTTAGTAAACTTGTCCCATGTCAGTGGTGGTGCTCCTGCTGGCCTTCCCAGCAATACGTTTCATATCATGTGTTGGCCATATCTTCTAGTTTGTATGTTGCGAGCTCCACGGCTCTCTCACTAGAGCATCCAAGAGCATGTAATGCCTTAAGTGTCCAAGAAACTTTGAGGATGTGCTGAATTATTAAAACCTGTGAATTTTGGTGATTTCAATTTCAGGAACTCGTGTAGGAAAACTTCCTTATTCCCGAAAGACTGAGTCTGTGTAGGTGCTTATGTTTGTAAAGTAGCCTGAGTAGTTGAACTTCCGCCCTTAGTAGGCACCTATGTCTGTAACACATTCAATAACCTTGCCACTGTATCTGCAGGTAACGCAACAGTAGGTACAACAGTTGGCACTTGTGGTGGAGCGTTGTGAACTCCTTACCTTGTACTTGATCTGGCATATCATCTTGGGTTTGACGCACGTTCCCAACTTGAGGTTGAGGAGAAGTCTGTCTTCTAGTTTGATGAACCCCAATTTGACCGCCACCCCGGGTAGCACCACGTCCGGCAGATTAGGATTTGCGTGTCCTAGCCATCTGCGAAAGAAATATTCCAAAGTCAATCTCGACGCATGATCAAAGAATGAAAGAAGGGAAGACATTCCTAAATGTTTAGTAGCCTCGAGATCATAAGTATCGGCGCCTATATACCCATGAACAAGACTCTAGTAAACATTGCTCCATGACTCGGGACTTAAAGCCTAAGCTCTTATACAACCTTTGTCACGACCCAATTTAGGATTGTGACCAGCGCTTAGGAGCAAGTGCTCCCAAGTAAGCCTCATCGAAAATTTTACAGAAAATCGGACAGAGTTTTCCCTGTTTTTAGACCATCCCAAAAACTTTCCTGTCTCAAATCAACATCCAAACATCCTAAAATTATACCAAATAATTAAGAACTTGTCAATTAACCAATACAAGTCTCCACCATATTAAACCACCAACTAAACACTAGAAATACTAATTTATCTCCAACTTGATAAATGAGAACGATACTCAACATAAGACTATAAATAACGAAAGAACACGCATGACACTAAAATAATGACTATGGAGCGACTCTTAGAGTTTAATGAAAAGATCATAACAATAAGTAAAATCTTTTCCCACGCGAACAAGTGCGAGGCTCACCGAGAAATATCAACCTGTGCGCTCTAATTAATAAGATCCTCGCCTGCGTCAACTGCGGTCTCTGTAAAAAATTAGCGGGAAATAGAGTCGCTAGCTTAGTGAGTAATAACACTTAACCACAACCATTTTTATTTGGGGACAAGTCAGAAACATGCTAGTACCTCAAAGAGAAAATAACATAAAAATGCCCTTTCAGAAACAATAAATAACTTTCAGTCCCATCATGCTTTTCTTGTAGTAAAATATAATTAACAATTCAGTAATAAGCTCGGTAACCACTGTATAATATCAGTATTCTCATTTTGGGAGGTTTCAATGAACGGATCATGTAATCGGTATAACTGTAGACTTCTTTACCAGAAGTCATATATAACGGTCGTCCCTACTCGAGGGAAATCGGCAATAGTATGCTAGTTCTACCTTTCCACTAGCGAGGGCTATAACGGTAATCAGTAATTACAAGGTGCACCAGATCTAACGAACCCGCCGTTAGCTACGGGATCCTTCAATGTCTACTCCCATTTATACTTGTCTCTATAATCCGTATATACTCGTAGAAACTATTTCAAAACAATACAGGCCATTTCAGTTCTCATCAAATCATATAATTTCCTTTCGATAACAATAAATTCAAGTAACAGTAAAACATATCTAGTGAAACGAAAATAATTAAAATCACAGTACTCATCTCAAATAACTATTTCGGTTTCATATCGAGTAAAAGACTTGTCCAACATGCAACTCAAAATAATGGGTAACATATTCATATTAAAAATCATGTGTAAATCATGCAAGTTATGAAAACACAAATTACGGTAAGATTACTACTCACAGGACTTGTGCCGAATTACCGAATATGTCACCACAAATTATCCGTTCGACTTCTTCAATCATCTAAATTGTGTTAATATCAATCTATATATCATTCGTAAACCATCAACATACCAAACCAAAATAACCAGCCCTTATGATTTCTTGTTTGATTCTTAATTGCCAAATTGGATTTTCCCACTCTACCCGAGAGTACTTCTATGCCTTAATCACGTTCCTTGTGTCATATATAAATTTCTTAGCCTAAGGAAAAGTTTATGTAGAAGGCATATTATACCAGACTATTTTAAAAACTTCTAAAGCTCGTTTAAGTTAATAACTACACCAGGTTCTTATGGAATTAGCTCTCCGTCAAGAGTTCTTCACTTAAATTGATCGATATTCTATCGATTTCAACCTTTCATCAAATATTTTCATCCAATTTTTTTAACACTACATGATATCCAAGGCTAAACCAAATAGAATCGCTGCCAATAATAATTTTTTTTATTATACAACATTCACTACCCGATAAATTTTTCTATAAACCATAGAATGAGGGTAAGCAAACCTGTAGAGAAGAACTGACACTGCTCGAACCGAAAGAAACTTGTTAAAACTTTAAAGCTTTCCCCTACTTCTCTATATCACGCTGAAATTGCAGACCCAAACATTATTCTCTCTTTCTTTTCCTTTTCTTTCTTTCTCTGCTTTTGCTTCTGTTATCGCTGCAGCAAGGGCTGCATTCCCTTTTCCCCCTTTTCGTTTTTTTCTTTTCTGTTTTTTTTGGTCAGTGAATGGGTTTCGGCCCTTTTTGTGCTTGCATCCCTTTTTTTTTTTTTTTTTTCTGTTTTAGTTTGACTAGGTTTTCTTCTTTTTATTTTATTAGTTTAATTTGTTCCTTTATTTTTCTTTTTTTATTTTGGACTTAAATTATTTTCTAAATGTCCAATATATCCTCACTTAAAATATTGGGGTATTACACTCAAGTAAGAATAAAGTCAAATTGGCATGAATCAATGATTACGACCATTAATTCAAGCTTTATAGCATAAACAAGGCTAAATAATATTAACCCAATCAATAGCAAATATTAATATTAAACACACATATGTTTTACACACGAGGATTGGATCACAACCCTAGATAAACTCTAGCTACTCATAGCTTTGGACATAGAAAAATAAAAAGAAGACGAAATTAAAGACATAAAGCTAAATTAAAATGGAAAAGTATTTGATTCTCTCTAATTGTAGCTCAATGTATCCCCAAATAAACTACCAGCTGCTACTACAATACAAAAAGATGCCCTAGAAAGTGTTTTACGTTTATTTATGGTGCTCCAAAAGGTTCTACGACCACACTTTGACATCTGCGGTCCGCACTTTGCTAGGTTATTGCTGTGAATGCCTTCGGTTGGAGGAGTCCTGCGGCTGCATAGTAGCTTCTACAGCCGCACTTCAGCTTCTGTGGCCGCACTGATTTAGTGCGGGCCACACTTAGAAAAGGCTTTAGACTTTGTTCAGTTGCATCTTCTCAGATCTTTCAGGCATGTCAGTGCGAACCTTTTTTGCGGACCAAGTGCGACTGCACTTTTTGGTTTGCGGACTGCACCTCTTCAAAATTCCCTGAAGCCCCATACCTTTGTCCGTGGCTGCATTTCATTTTCTGTGGGCTGCATTTTCTTTTGTGGATATAAAATTATACGGACCGCACTGTTCTTCGCACATTTGCTCTCTAGTGATCTTAGCTGGAATGTCTCTTTTTTGAGTTATATTCCTTCATTGAGCTCACATTCTTCAGTGCACCTGCAATTCAACCATCTTCATCATATTTGCAGACAAAAATCAGCACTTTCGGACTAAAACTAAAGCAAGAAGGTACTAATAAGTGGTTAAAATCTACACTTATCAACTGTCCCCCAAACTTAAGTCTTTACTTATCCTCAAGCAACTAGATTAGTTCCCTCCTTCCCTCAGTGTATGATCATTTAAGGAAGTCGCCTACAAGTCATTTATACGCAGTTGGGACCAATAATTACCCACACTACTCATGTGTTCTAAACAAGGTGTCAAACTTATCAAAGAGGTGCAACTCGCTCATCTCATGTAATTCTAGTGTGACATTTGAGCCTCAAGAATTAATTTCATTCATCAAGGATTCTTGTTCTTTCATGTAAATCATGGTGTACTCTAAACTCTTCCTCTTCTACCTTCAATTTGCAATGCTCACTCAAAGTTTCAACACTCAATTTCTAGGGAAATAAAGGTTTCACTTGTCTCTCACAAAGGAATGTCACAAGTTAAGCTTCAAGTACCATTGGATTACTCTCATGTAAATCTCCACTAATGTAAGCATGCTTGGTCAAAAATCAAATAGGACTTCTTTCGGGTTATAATGAAGGGGTTTGGTCCAGTGTAGGATAATTATAGGATACAACTGGTTACACCCTTCCTTAAGCACTTCACATCTCATTTCTTGGCTCACATTTGTAAAACCCTAAGACACATTTCTTCTTCTTGGAGGATAGAGAGACTTACCATCACTCTTTAATAACCATTTCATTCTTTTTCACCCTTGATGTTTATACTAGAGGTACTTGCTTCATTCAATTTCACCAATCTCCCTTTTTGTCCCCCCCCCCCCTTTTAACACTTTCTTTTTCTTTCTTTTTCTTTCATGGAGATCATTTCTTTTCTCTCTTTTTAATGCGTTGATACCTCTTTTAGATTTCTCAACTTTCCCCCAAACTTAGGCTTTAAGCCACTTACTACATATGAGTGCTTATGATGGTTCGGATGCCAAGAGAGGATCATGTTCAAAATGGGTAAAGGCTTGTAACATGGTTATCAACAGAGAAAGGTTAAAGCGTCAAAGGAGTTGACTAAGGATAACGATCACAAGGTGGAAATTGAAAGCTCAAACGGTCCAACGAAAGCCTACAATCATCTTTCAAACCAAGCAAACTTAAAATTTTTCTTTGAAGCAAATTCGAGGCAAGTTCTAGAATGTTCACTCAAGTACTTTGACCAGCAACAAAATTTCATCTCACCTCTCATTCAAATAGACCGTAAAAGTGGATGGAGTCTGAAACCCACAACAATCACAATCAAGTGAAAGATCTATATGGTCCACTCAACCACCTAATGACTATCAAAGACAACTCAAGAGTCTCAAAGTCACTCTTACTTGAGTTACTTCTTTCTAACAAAAACTGATTCACAACAACCTTATCTCAAATCATAGGCAAGCACTTAAGTACGTTTGTACCACATGAAGCATAAATAACTCATTTTTTCATACACCAAATTGATTAGGGTTTTTATTCGTTACTACTTACTACTACTATTACCTAAACATGAAACAGACTCATTCTTTTAAGAAAGTTGTCACACTATCCATCATCGGGAAGAGTCACCCGGTTCACCCAAGAAACCACCTTGGGATAGAACCATGGCACTTGGAAAACCAAAGGCTTATTATCAACAAAGAAGGAACATCATTGTATTTACTCTACCAAAACAAACAAAATTATAGATTACTACTAAATGTATCAAACTATTAAAAAATGATAAATAAAGTAAATCATCCAATTATTACATCCCAGTGTCATCAAATATTAAATTCTCCACCCCCTAGATAAAAGGAAACATTGTCCCCAATGCTCAGCAAAATAAGATCAAAGAGTAGAGAGGGGTGAAAAAACTTCCTAAGGGTCCTCAGTCATCACGGTATCACTAGCATTGTCAGTCTGAGCTGGCTAAGTTAACTAAATGGTGTTATCATCCTCTGCGGGAGCTACCTTAGAGTTGAACATTTCACTCACCATAGCAACGGTGCTGGATGCAAGGCAAGGCTCCTCATACTGAGCATCGGGCACATCCTGAGGAGTCTAAGCTGGGTGAGGCTGGGTGAGATCAAGTAGCATATCAAACAGCAGGTTACCGGCTTCAGCTATCCAAGTCACCTCAGCTCAGACTGAGTCAACTGAATTCTTGTTGGCCAGTGTTTTTTTCATCATTTTTACCTGCTTGGTCAACCGCGCTATCACTTTCTGGTTGTCCAAGACTTTGGTGAGCTTCATGTTAACGTCAGAAAGGTCCGGATGTATAGATGTCTGCCTCGCAACTGTACTAGATATCTTGGACAACATTGATGTAGCTGTCTGCATCAAGTTGTTGAGACTCACCAGCGTCTAAGAAACCCATAAAGCCGATAGTGGGCCATAGGCAAAGGCACCAGCCTCAGAGCTAGTGTAAGTAATGGAGCAAGGGCTAACAGTGGCTTAGGAACAACATCTCTAGCACTGGTAGAAGATTAAACTGAAGTGGAATGGATCTTAAAGGGATTAGGAGGTACTACTACTGGCTCATCAAATTGGCCAATAGTAGTAGAAGGATGACTGCCTTACTGTGCCACGAGAGTGATATTGGCCGACATTAGAGCACCCATATTGATTGGGTACCCGGCCATGGAAGAAGCTACTAGCACTGCTCTTGCTAGATGCAAGTTGTTCTCATTCAAACATGGGTCAAGTCTTGTACACATAAAAGTCTGCCACCCCTTTGCCTCGAAACTCAAATTCTAGCGGAGGATCGGCACTTTAGCACTTATCCAAGGGGGAGTAGGCCTAGGTGTAAGAATCTCTATGAGCCATGGTCTGACCTCCTACTTCTCAGTCAACTTAGCCAAATACTCCTTCGGCTCCACATCCTTAAGTCAGAGGTAGGTGTTCATAGTGCGTTGATCAAATTTCACTTTAAGGTTTCACACTTTGGTAACCTTGGTCCCTTTAATAATACGCATCGTGTTGGCGTAGAATTCCTGAACAAGGTGTTCTTTGATATCTACTAGCTCCTCAATGAACTGCATCTATCTTTTCCTCTTTATAAACTGCTTCACGACTATTGGATTGTACTTATCTAAGTCCTTGGTGATAAACTGTGTTTCATGAGTGAGGGGCCTTTCATTCCACCACCGTCGGAAATCCATATAAGCATTGAAACTTAAGAAGTTGTCTTCCCATACCACATTTTTCTTTGTCCTCATTGTGCCACCATTTGCAACTTTTTCCCCTTTTTCGTCATCGGGAGCATCATCAGAATCAGAGTCTTGGGCAGCTGCATTTGACTCATGACTGGTGCTAAGTGTGCCCTATGAGGTGCTATATGATGTAAAAGGTACAACTTGAGACATATAATTTCCTTCAGAGGCCTACCTAAACGAGACATAAGATTATGAATCTGAGAGGATTCTCACTCTAAGAGGATTCTACATCTCCCCCTGCCTGCAGTAGTCTTCTTTGCAGCTTCCTATTGGGCACTTGGGTGTATGGCACCTCTGCCTTTGCCTTTCCTTGGCCACCCCTTCCTTTGGATGTCTCTCCTTTTCCTCTTGATTGCACCATTATCTATGTATGTACAAAGAGATTTATCAGTTGACATACAAGTAGCAAGGCAGTTAAAATTCATACTAGTAGTAGAGGACACCTTAGAAGCAGTGGGGTGTGCAGTGTGTAACCTGCATAAGAAAGAATTGGAGTGCGGTCTGAACATTTTCAAGTGAGGTCCGCACAAATACAAGTATGGAAGCACTCTTGCACAGATGTTTCAAGTCATTAGAGCGAAATCTCTAAAGAATAGTGTGGCCATGCATCTACGGCCACACAAATCCAACTGTGGTCCGCATAATTGTTTTTGCGATCTGCACTAGAGTAAAAACACTCAGGTCCGAAAGAAGAAGTTCTCTAAAGGATAGTGCGGATCTCTCTTCGCGGCCGTAAAATTTCAAGTGCGGTCCGCACAAATAATATGTGGCAGCACAATCAGGGTCATCTACCAAGTTACCAAAAGCAGATATTTGCAGACCGCACAATTTCAAGTGCAGTCCGCACAATCAAGAATAGTGACTGATGAAAGTCATTTCTACCTTGCTTATGCAATTATGTGTTTAATCCTACTGGGTAATATGGTATGGGCATGATAATCAAAAATCCAACCTTATCGAAGCATGCTTTCACAAATATCCAATATTAAACTATCCAACATAGACACAAATAAAAGATGTAATCATACCATATTGTGCATACCATATTGTGTTAGTGTAAATAAATAAAAAAATTCAAAAACAATAATAACAAGATTGAAGTGATGCATACCATATTGTGCTAGTGTAAATTAATTGTTTTTGGCTAAAATATAGTTTTTATTAATAGAAACAAAGTACAAAGATGGAGGGGGACATAAACCTTACCTCCCAAACGAAAAGGCATGTACTCTTAGTCATCCTAGACTGATAACTAATTGTACCTAGGTAGTATTGAGGGGTTAGACCTATGGTGATGTAATGATTGTCTATTTTATATTGATAGACAATCGTATATACAAAAATAATGTGAAATTTTTCTAGGTCAGCTATTCAAAAAAGTACACATGTTCCTATTGCTACTGAGTGGATGAGGAATGTTATCCCCTCTATATACATCTGACATCTGTCCGTAGAGTCGAGAGTTCGCAAGAGTGTGACAAAAAGGCACGAGCTATCTTTAATTTTTCTTTGGCCTTGAGGACAGGGAAAGCCAAGTTGAAGATGGCTATCAGGATATATCAAGTGACTAGAAAACAATGTTGTATGTGCTGTTGGTTGAGTAATTTTCTGACTGCTGCTGTTGGTTCTGGAGCTAGGGTGATGAGTTGATTGTTGGAGCTGCTGCTTTTGTGTATATGTGTGTATCTTGTGTCTTCTGTTAGGTTGTCTCTTTGGCTTGTTGCTTTTGTTGTTGCTCCAGTATGGGTGCTGCTTCTGCTGGCAATCTGCTGATTGTGTTTCTGTGTCCTGGAGCTGCTGCTGACTTGGTGTTTGCTTGTATGTGTTGCTGCTCCTGTGCTTGTGTGTTGGCTGAAGAATTCCTGTGATTTATGATAAGGGGAGAGGTTCATGATGATTGTTGTAGCAACAGATTGAGTACTAAGAGTGCTAATACAACACCTTGCAACTGCAGCAATGATCTGGACCAATTCAGACTGTCTACAGTGTTGGGAAGTTTACTGAGTTCAGTGGTAGCATTGATGTTTATATTGTCTTTTCTGATTTCTTGATTCTGACTTTTGATGTTGTTGATGCTTTGAAGATGAGTTTCCTACTATTGGTGTGGCTGTTGGATTGGATTTGTGTGCTACTTTTGATGCTTTGGGTATCTGTGATCATCTATGCTGGCTTCAGAGTGCTGCTTCTGTTGGATGGCTGTTGGTTGAGCTTTTGTGTCATGTAGCAATTGTTTGCTTGGTGATTGCCTGTCTATGTTGCTGCTCCTGTGTAGCTGTGTGTTGGTTGGGTTCCTGTGATGTATGGTAGCAGGAAGGTCCGTGATGATTGCTTGATTGCAACAGATTGAGCACTAAGAGTGCTGATACCACACATTGCAATTGCAACAATGATCTGGACCACTCCAAGCTATCAGCAGTGTTGATAACTTTATTGAATTCATTGGTGGCATTGATGTTTCTATTGTCTTTTATGATCTCTTGGATATGGCTTTTAGTGCTGTTGTTGCTTTGAGTGTGTTTTTCTTGCTGTTGGGGTAGTAGTTGGTCTGGCTTGATGTGCTGCCTTTGATGCCTTGGACATTTGTGATCTTCTATGCTGGCTGACTTTTCTTCTTTTCTGGTGCTGTGAGAAGTGAGGCTGTTGTTGCTTTGGACAAGCTTTTGTTGTTGCTGGCAGTGGTGTATTTGCTGGATTTGCTCAATGTGATTGGGGTTTAGTATGATTACTAAAGTAGCAATGGAATGAGCATTAGAAATGCTGATACCACACATTGCTTCTTCAGCAACTAACTGAACTAGACAGTGTGCCATTGTGCGATTGTTCCAGATGAGTAGCTGATGTGGCTGTTGTTGTTTATGTAAGGTGTTAGCAATGTGTTGGTTTATTCTTGCTGTAGCAATGTAAGGCCAGAATTATATGCTTGAGGTGTTGGTAGGTAGTATCATGAGCAGTTGTTGTCTGCTTGGAGGGTCATATGATTGAAGCTTAGTTGATGGCTGGCTATGTAGTATATATCTTGTGTGGTGCTGTTCCATGCTAGCCCATTTGTCAGAGGTTAGTGTGGAGATCTCAACTAGTTGCTGCAGTTGCAATTGGTAATGCAGTTGTGGTAATAAGCTCCTATTCTTCTTACCTGCAAACAAAAGAAAACAAGTTATGTAAAATTCTAGTTGAGGAGGTTGATATGTGGAGTTGGTTACTCCAATGTTTCCTGCAAAAGGTAATATGATGTTAGTGCAAAGCCACTGCGCCTTTCTCTCTTCATTACTGGTATTGTGATTATGCTTATGGCCTCTAACTGACTCCTTGCCCTTTGGCAGAGTTACTGCCCCTTATTTCCTACCACTCTTATTCTTAAATATGGACATTGACTCTTATCACTATTGACCAGCCTTCTGCTTTGTGTATCCAACTCCTCGAAGCAGTAGCATTCAGTAGTTCCAACATCTACGGTATAATTTGCAATATGATCTGCCAATTTGTTGCCTTCTCTGAAAATGTGAATTACTGTTGCATTACACCTTGACATCAGGTCTTTAATTTCTTCAACAGTTTCATTGATAGACCATGGAATTCTCCATTCTCCTTTCATGCCTTTCAGCAGCATCATTGAATCAGTTTAGAGGTCGATGAGAACATGGTTATTGTCGACACTGAATCTCAAAGCTTCCATCATTGCCTTTGCTTCAGCTTTTGTGTCTGTGTCTTCTTGAATCTCCTTGCTGCATGCATATATGACATCTCCTTCTTTCATTTCTCAGTACAAAGCCAATTGAGCTTCTTCCTGGGTTGCCCCTAGAAGTCCATTTGTGTTGACTTTTATCCATCCTTGATTGGGGAATTCCCAGATCACCTTTGTATACTTCAAAGTGGGAGTATATTCCTCCATCATTGCAATTATATCTGGCCATTTGTGAGGAATGTTTTGGATGCCTGGCTTTCTGAATTTGATAAGTAACTGAAGAGTTGTGGAAATCTAGTATATCACTCTATTGACAGTGATTGTATCTCCATATCTGTAGCTGTTCCTTCTCTTCCACAGTTCCCATACAATTACTGATGGTAAGACTTGCATTATAGGTTTCAATCTAGGAGTAACATTTGCAGTCCAACGTTTAATTACTGCCTGATGTAGTGTGATCCCATCTATACCAATTCCTACATTACCAAGGAAGTACCTCCACACGTTGCTTGCAGCACATGATGTGAAAAAGAAATGTTGTCTTATTTCTTCTTGTGGCTCTGTACAACACCAGCTTTTGGATGCCATGTGTTATCCCAGTTTTTTAAAGAAATCATCAAGTGGCAATTTGTTTCTCTATAGTTTCCACATGAAGAAAATAATTTTGAAAGGAAGTCCTTGAACCCAGATATTCCTGTAAGCATTAGAGGTATTTTGTTTCCTTCTCAAGTATTCCCAGGTTGATTTAACAGTAAACTCACCTCTGATTTCCAGCATCCATGTAGGCTGATCAAGCACATCTGGCAAGGCTGGTGGCTTTATATTTTCCAGTATATGGACTGCAAGATCATGTGGCAGTAACTCTCTGATCTTCTCATCCCAGTGACCTTCATGCACAACATCATACATGTTTTGTACAGTTGCATCAAACACAAAGTCAATTGGAATGACAAAATATAAGGCTCCCAGTCTAGTCCAGTTCTCAAACAAGAATAGAGAGGATCCCATCTTAGGTTGCCAGAGGCTTTGGTGTTCTATAATGTTTCTACATTCAATCATTTTTCTCCATATATGAGATCCACCTTTCAAAAGGGCACAATCATAGGATTGAGTTTCTTACAGTACTTCTGACTCATAAATGAACTCCACAGAGTTGGTTTTGTTATGAAATTCCACCATAATTTACAAAATAGTGATGTGGACATGTCATGTAAGGACCTAAACTCTGCACCCCCTTCCTCACATGGAAAACAAAGAGTGTTCCAAGATGCCTAGTGTCTGCTTGGGTTCCCAACAGAGTTGTACCAGAAGAATTGTGCAATTATTTTGTGTAACTTATTGATCACATTGGTAGGGGGTTTACTGCAGATAATAGATGTATAGGCATACTTTGTAGCATATGTGTTATAAGTGCTGCCCTTCCTCCTATAGATAGTAGTTTCCCTTTCCAAGTTTGAAGCTTATCCATCACTTTTTTTATGAGACCTTGGTAGCAGTCCATCTTCCTTCTATTGTAAAAGACTGGACATCCAAGGTATATAAAAGGGAATTCCTACCACTGAATTCCTGTGATTCTTTGCACTTTGTTGTATCTGTTCAGCAGTGGAATGGTGCAGATATGCAGCAGATTTGCTCTTGTTTATCAGCTGCCCAGCAGCATTTTCATAGTCTGTCAGCACATTCATTATAAGCTGCAGTGAGGTAGCATCTGATGAGGAGAAAATGATTGTATCATCAGCATAAAAAAGATGATTTATCTTGGGGCTCCATTTGGGCTCTAAATCCACATAAGTAAAGATTGGAGTATAAAGTATTTAGCCCTCTGGACATTGCCTTTGCTGCCAGTATGAACAGAGCAGGTGACAGAGGATCACCCTGCTTCACCCCTCTTGTTGATTTGAAAAAAGCATGTGGCTATCCATTAAGCAATACAGAATACCAGTTGTTTGACACAATTCCATACACCAAGCCAATAAACCTTTCTTCAAATCCCATCTTCCTCAAAACCTTTGTCAAAAATAACCATGATAGTCTATCATAGGCTTTTGTCATATCCAATTTGATCAACATTTGGACCTGCTTTGGTTCTCAGTCGAATGTCTGTTATTATATCTTGTGTTAAGAGAACATTCTCCACTATGCTCCTGCCTTTCACAAATCCAGCTTGCTCATCAGATTTTAGCTTTGGCAGTATGTTTACCATTTTTTCATGTATGACACTGGAGAAGATTTTGTTGATAAAGTTGCTGAGACTTATTGGTCTCATATCAGAAAAGGTTATCACTTCCTTCTTCTTTGGCAGTAGTACTATGTTTGTGTGTGTCACAAACTTGGGAAGTACATGGCCATTAAAAATTGCTTTCACCGTATCAACTATGTTAGTTTCAGTTATGTCCCAACATGTTTGGTAGAAGCATCCAGTGAACCTACCTGGTCCTCCAGCACTTTCTGGATTAAGTCCAAAAACTGCATTTTTGATTTCCTCCTTTGTTGGCTACTGCATTAGTTGAGTGTTGTCTGTACTATCCACCATTGTAGGAACATGACATAGAATTCCAAATGTTGTAGGAATTGTATCCTCATGGAACTGTGCTTTGAAATAGTTGACTGCTTCTTCTGCTATTTCATCAATATCCTCCAGCCATGTGCCCAAGTTGTTTTGTATTCTTTTTAGCTGCAATCTCTTCCTTCTGCCATTTACTTGTGCATGAAAGAACTTTGAGTTTCTATCACCATCTTTGAACCATGTCATGCCAGATTTTTGCTTCCAGAATTCTTCTTCTAATGTCAAAAATCTGATCAATTCAGCTTGTACCTTTTGTAGTCGTGCTCTGTTTTTGACAGTAGGTTGTAGCTCAAATTGGGCTTCATGTAATCTAACCACTTCCTCCAAGATTCTTTTTGAAAGATATCTCCATATGTTGCTCTGCTCCATGTTGATAAGGCTTTTTTCAAATTCTTCAATTTGTGTTTAAACAAAATGAAAGGATCCCCTACAAAATCTGCTTTCCAGTGCTCCTTAACCACATCTTTGAAAGAGTGATGCTTTGTCCGGAGTTGACAAAATCTAAAAGCCTTCTTAGCAGGTACAGTATCTTGATTACAAGTTAGTAACATAGGACAATGATCAGAACCTATTTTTGGCAGATGAGTGATCGCCATTTGTGGCAGCAACTGTTGGAATTCCCAGTTAGCTAAGCATCGATCCAACCTTTTAAATATACAACCTTTTAATTAGATCAATTGGAGTATGGGTGGCTGTTTGTGATCAAAAGTGCAAGCAACTAGTTCCTTTGTAGACTCTCAATTGGGAAGTGAAAATGGCGGAAAATGTAAATGGGAGACTACTGTCCCATTTATACTCACACAAGGTTAAGGTTGAAAGAGAGTGAGTGCGGGCGCAAAAGTTCCAAATGCACTCTGTTACCTAGGCGGTGGAGAGCATGTAGTTGTGCGGTCTGCACTTTTTCAAGTACGGCCGCACTTCTATCATCCTAGTTTCAGTGACGTCTCTTAGATTTCTGTCCTGCGACTACAAAATATGTGATAGTGTGCAAAGTTAGATCCTCACTGTTAGGAGAAACTTTCAGAGGACCTTCAATTTTACACATGTGTAACTTCTTGCAAATGCGTTCCGCAGGTAAAATCTGCGACTGCGAGAAATTTTCTGTGATCCGCATCTCCCCTTTTTAAGCTGCATTAATAAATGTGCGGTCCGCATTTTCCATGTAGGGCACAACTTCAATCATTCTCTCAATACCTAACACAGATCACTGCCGCACACTTCAAGTCTAGTTAAAGAATAAACAAGAAACAAAATCTAACTAAAAGAGAAAAAGAAAAAAAACTTGGGTTGCCTCCCAAGAAGCGCCTTATTTAACGTCGTGAGATGATGTAATTTCATAGCATCCTCAATTGAAGTAAAGTACCGCCAACAAGTGGTTCTCACCAACTTTTCCCAAGTAATGCTTTACTCAGTGACCATTGACTCGAAATATTTCATTGTTCTTATTCTTCAAGTCCAAAGCACCAAAGTGTGTCACATCAACAATTTCAAATGGAGTACTCCACATTGACTTCAGCATCTCGGAAAACATTCTCAATCTTGAGTTGAACAACAACACAAGATCATCGGCCTTGAACTCCTTATTCCAAATATACTTGTCATAAAGATATTTGTAATGATCCGATCGGTCGTTTTGAATTCTAGCATGTCGTTCGGCAGTTTGAGACCTTGAGTAGCTTCATAATATATATTATGACTTGCACGTGTAGTCGGATTAGATTTTAAGGAAGTTCAGAGTTGATTTGAAAGAATAATTCTCAATTCGAAAATTTTAAGTTGGAAGAGTTGATCGAGGTTTGACTTTTGAGTAAATGACATCAAAATTAGGATTTGAGGTTTCTATAGGTTCGCGAGGTGATTTCGGAAATGGACGTATGTTCAGGTTGAGTATTGGATGGTTCGGAAGCAATTCAGCGCTTATTGTCGGAAGTTTGCATCTTGGAGGTCTTTGAATTTGCTAAGTTTTACTTGGAGTGGACTTTGTCTTTATCTAATTTCATTTGGTATCTCGAGACTTGGGGCTGGTTGGTGTTGTCATATTGTACTTGTGTGTAAAATTTGGTTCCATTCTAAGGTGTTTAAGAGTGATTCAGACACTTGAGTTGCATACTCGTTGAGTTTAAGAAAATGCGTTGACCACTGTCAGATAGTGGACTGAACGATCTTGGATTAATTATTTAATAGTTTCAATAGGTTTTCATGACGATTTTAGACTTATCTGCAAGTTTTGGTTAGATTTTAATGAGTTTCGGATGCGTTTGGGTTGTGTCGCGCTTTTATTTGATATTTCAGCGTTGTTTCTTTGGGCATAAAGGGTACCATATTAAGCAAATGGCCTTTGATTTATGATTAGATTGAACCATTATACCCGTATCATAATTACATAACCACAGCAATATGAATCGTTGAATTCTAAGGTCGTACGAGAGAGTGATACCCATTTTTGTGTCGGGAAAGATTGCTAGTTTCTGTTGCGAACTTTTAATTTTCGTGAACGCGAAGAAAGAATTATAGATTGACCGGTCAACGTGAAAAATTGTCCTTCATGAACGCAAAGACGAAGAACAAAAATCACCAACCGGGCAATATTTTAAATTGGCAGACCGAGCATTTCAGTGTTTTGTGCATATCTTGGGTTCTAGAGCTCTGTTTGAAGAGATTTTTGCGGTGTTGTTCTCGTCTCAATAAAGGGTATATCTAAACTTTATATTGATGTTTTCCCATGATTATTTCTGTTGGTTATTATTTTAATTCGTATCTGAATTTAAAATTTTGGGTTTTGAGCAAGTTGAAAAATAGTAAATCCTTGATTTGAGGGTCAACTCATGAACAAAATTTAATGATTTTTTGGTCATAAAGTATATAAGTTATGGGTAATATTTATTTTTGATGATTTTTGGAATTCGGGCGCACGAGCCTGATTTTGACTTTTGTTGACTTTTCGTGCAAGGTTGAGAATAGTTTCTAGATGATAAATTATAGGTTCATGAGTATGTATTGATTGGTTTGCATGTTTTCTAGCTAGTTTTGGATTGTTTGACATTGGTTTGAGGTGTTAAAGAGGTGTTGGAGCCGATTATCGCATTTCGGAGCGAGTTAAGTCTCCTGTCCAACCTTGTGAGGGGGAAATTTTCCACGTAGGTGCGATAATTGTTATATGCTATATGTTGTGGGAGCTACACACATATGAGGTGATGAGAGTCCGTGCATATGCTAAAATTCCTGATTTGGTGTGTGTAGACTTAGACTCACGTCATGCTTTAATTGCGATATTTGAGTTATTCTTGCTAGCTTAATTGCTTTAATTTACATTTGCCTGAGACTAGACTTTCGTAAATTATCGCACTTGCGATTTTAGATATTTGGTGAGCTACTTGATTAGCATTAGATATTATATTTCCTTTTTAGGATTGCTCTCGTGTTGTACGAATTCGTCCGAAAGTTCTTGTTCATAACTTACACATATATTCGTGAGTGGGGCCAGTGGCCCGTCAAGTTTCACTATTCCTATGGGATCGGGCTGAGTGCCTCTGCAATATCATTATGAGATCGAGTCGTTTGCCTTAGAAATATCATGAGATGCATCTATGGTTTGTGCCGATCGACCCTCGTCAATGTACAGGATTATGGGATTGGGTTGAACGCCTCAGCAGTGCTAAGCCATACTCTACGATAGAAAATCGTGCCATTACTCTTATAGGATCAAGATGCTCGCCTTGGCAGAATCACGCGTAATATTTGATAAGGAGTTAGTGTACCGATGAGTTTCCCTGACTTGAGATGTGATGTTTTATTTAGTGTAAATGACCATTATGTATTCCAATCGAGGTAGTATTCGGTTATTGAGGACCTGGTATTTATTTCTCTGCTAAGGATCGTTTTATGTTCGTATATTTTTTCTTCGATGTTTTACTTGTCATTCTTCAAACTGTCTATTTTTATTATTTTTGATTTATTGGACCACTAGTAAGTGTCAATGTCGACCCCTCGTCACTAATTCTTCGGGTTAGGCTTGATACTTACTGGGTACGTGTTTATATATGTACTTATAGTACATTTCTACATTGGTTGTGCAGGTACTAAGACATGTACATTTTGTGGTCATCTTGATGTATAAGCGCAGCTGTAGAGGAATGTTTATGGTGAACTGCATTTCATGTTACGATTCACAACACACGGAGTCCCCATCTTATTCATTTATTTCATCTTGTCTATTTTATATTCTTGACAGATGTAGTAGTAGTATTGTACTTCCTAGTAGATGCTCATGCACTTATGACACCAGATTTTTGGGATGTAGATTCTCGTTCTTGGTTGTATTTTTGTATGATAAACAGATTTGTATTTCGATCTCATTTGAGCATTTAATAGTCTATTAGTACTTTTCTATAAAAATAGAAAAATGTCACTCATTTACTTCATCATTTGTTATAAAATGTATTATGGACAAACAATCGGCGAGTGTTAAGTTGTTTTCTTGCCCAACAATGGCATTGGATGCCATTGCGGTCTATAGTGAGATTTGGGTTGTGACAGTTGGTATCAGAGCACTGGGTTCAGTTAGGTCTCACGAGTCATGAGCAAGTCTAGTAGAGTTTTGTAGATCAGTAAAGAGACGTCTTTAATTATCTTTCAGAGCTACATGACTGATAAAAGAACTTTCCTTCCGTGATTCCTTGTCATGCAACTTGATTTTGTTGAAGCTTATACCTTCAGTTCCTTCCTACTCATTTGTATACGATGTCAGGCAGTCGATATCAGTTGGGCACAGACGAGTTGTGGAGATGCTATAGATATGGTACAGGATGTTTTTCCCTACGTATACGGGCAGACTATTCTCGTCGCCTTGTGGTAGGTTGCTATGTCATTTCATCCTAGTGTTAGTGTTGCCCAAGGTTTCACGGCTATACATAGTGTATTGTGATGCTCATGCATTGATTCTCGTGTAGTATTGGTGTGAATAGTAGGGTGGTTACTCCTGTGTTGCGGTAGTGAGTGCTTCAAGAAAAGGATTATTCGGTTTGTGATTTGAAGATTCAATATTTAATCAGCGCTGGAGAGGTAATTGGGCTACGAGTCTTCAGGCCTTGGCTGACGGAGTAGCGAGATTTGATATTTTTGAACATGGCAGAATTCTTGTCTATGTTGTGGTGTCGTCATTTTTGTTTGAATGCATTAAGGCTCGTTAGTATAATGGTCTTCATTTGTTTGCCTTTGGGGCATGGTGTTGTGAAATGGTACCTATGAAGCGGTTATCGAATATGACGATGTGTTGCGACTTCGGTGTCAAATCAATGTTTCCAGTGTTGATGGTTCTAGAGAGATAATCTTTAAGGAGGCTTGGAGTTGATGGACATTTATTTGTTAGGGTGCTAAGAAGATGGATCGTGTTGTGAGGCGGCATTATTGGTGGTAGAGGATGACATTATTGGATATGTATTGCGGTGGTTAAATGTAAGCAGGTCAAGTATTAACAACAGTGGCCGAGTAGTTTTATTAGGAAGATGGTTTAACCCGGAGTGGGAGTGGTAGTGTATCGTATGGATTTTGTGGTAGGATATCCACATTCTTTGGGAAAGTTTAGAGTGATTTGGTCATGATGGACAAATGACTAAGTCTGTGTATTTCATTTGTGGTAGTGTCTTTTGTACATGGAAAGTTCGAAGGTGACGAATGGAGTTGTTTATAATGCAGAGGGAACGTGAATGCTTGATTATCGTCTTGGGTGTAATATGACTTCGAGTTTTGAATGCATTGTTGGATCTTCAGTTGATGTTATGGAAATGAACGGACTCTTACAACTGGTGGACGAGTGTGGGCTCAGGAGGATTAACTGATTTCATGGTGGTTGTAACTAGGGCATAGAAGATGTTGATATAAGGTTACACATGTGTACTGTCTCCTGCGAGAAGGTTAGGGGTTGTATGATTTCTGATGAAGTTCCTATGAATAATTCAACCTTCTTTCCAATAGGTGCAAGTACTATAATAGGGTTTTGGATCACTTGAAGAAGATGGTGCGACTATTATAAGGTTGAGAATGCATTATCAGCGGGTAATTTGGGATGTGTCATGATTAGTACAACAAGCACTTATGATAATCTAGGTGAGTAACGGTGTCAGATCATGGTAGCTAGAAGGAGAAGTCATTGTGGGTCCTTGGATTTTGCGATTGTGGCTTAAAGCCAAGCTGGGGAGCCTACCGTAGATGATGGGTCACGTGGTTATGTGTCTTTGCAGTTTCTAGTTATCAGTACGTTGGCGGATTAGTTATGATCGAGAAAGATAACATCAGGGGGGAATTCGAGCAAGGAATCTGACGGATGTGTGCTACATTTAGCCTTATCGATTCATGTGAAGATTGTGAGATGATTCAGATTTTACATCTCCTTTTGAATGTCATGTGCAAGGGAAATGATTCATTCGGTTGCTTCATGTGCCGGGTAATTTCGGCACATTTTGATACTATTTGTTAAGAGTTTTACTTGTTCTACTTGTTAATTATCACGATATTTACTTAGTTTTAGTGTAATTTCAGTATATTGAGGGAAGAGACCCAGAAGCATGAAAAGAAGTCCAAAAAGCTGTCCAAAGGCAAGAAAAGAGTTCAAAAGTATAGCAGGTTCAATTCTGCGACCGCAAAATAGCTATGCGAGTCGCAGAAGTCACAAGAAGATCGTATAGGCAGACAGAACTTCAAGCCAAATTTCAAGTTGAGAATGCGGTCGCAAATGCGACAGCAAAACAGGAATGCTAACCGCATTATCATCGCAGACACGAACAGAGTCTGAGGTGAAAAATAGAGTGGAGCTTGTGATCGCAGAACCAATATGCGAACCGCATCAGATGCGACGAGAGGGAAACTGACGGGTATGATCTGCGATGAAACGTGAAGATTTTGCGAACCGCATTCCTGCTCTGCGACAGGAATGCGATCGCAGACGTGCAACAAGGTCAAACTCAACTGCTGGTCGCCTCGAATTTTGGGCCTCTATAAATAGCTTTTCTAGGGTTGTGTGAAGGGAGACTTGTCAGAATTCAAAGTGCAAAGTACTGCTTTTGATTAATTTCAAATTGAGAGAAGTTTTTGGGTGATCAAAACTGATAATTCGATATTGTTGTAAGAAAATTCAATTATTCTCCTTTGTTCTTTAGTTTTCAACATGTGTAGCTAAACTCTAATACTGAGGTTGTGAACCCTAGATGGGTAGAATATTATTGAAAGGTTGATATTGATTCCAATTTAGAAAGAAGCTTGATATTTATTTATCTCTTGTTTTTAATTTAATCGTTACTATAATTTAATTTTGAAATTTCTGATTATTGTGTACTTTACTATAAGTCTAATTCCACTTGATTGCACGTTATTTGTTTTTGTGGTTGTAGGCAGGAAGATATGGCGGACCATATAGATGATGTGGACGTGGAGCAGGAAGAGAATCCGTTTGCCGACATCGAAGAATATATTGAAGATACTAATGCTATAGTACCTCCAGCTATAGGTGCTGCTACGTTCAAAGTAGAACATGGGTTGATTTTGATTCTGAAAGCTGAAGGATACTTCAGAAATTCTACTGATGACTATCCGACGCAGCACCTCAGGAACTTTTTGGGTGTTTGTACGACGCACAAACAAAATAATGTCTCTGACGATGCATTAAGGCTCAGATGCGAGGAGATGGCTTCAAAACCTCCCTCCAAATTCCATCCGTTCATGGCCTGAGCTGGTCTAGGCATTCTTGTCAAAGTGGTTTCCACAGAGCAAGAAATCTGAACTCCGGGACAAGATATTTTTCTTCAAACAACTACCGGGTGAACAGCTGCACAAAGCGTGGGAGAAGTTCAAATTGTATTTGGTGAGGTCGCCAAACCACGGTTTTCCAGACTCCATTTTGCTGGAAAAGTTCTACATGGATTTGGACCCTATGAACCAATCGATAGCGAAGAATGCTGCTGCGGGTTCGTTCATGGATAAGACCTTTGCTAGAGTCACGCAGATTTTGTACAAGATGGCTAAACATAATCAAGATTGGCATTCTGAGGATACTACAGGTGGCATTACAATTGGGTCTCCTTCTATGAATAACTTGATCAAAGAAAACCAAGAAAGGGACCAAGTGATTGCTGAACTTGCAACTAATGTGAATGTCTTGACAAAGTTGTTCACAGAAAATCAGAAGAAAAAAAATCAATGTAGTGGAGAATGTGCAACCAACCAATGCAAGGTGAAGAATATGAAGATGCGAATTTTGTCAATAATACTCATGGAGGTTACCAAAGGCAACCTTATCAAGGTCAAGCAATACAAAATCATTGGAGACCAAACCCGCAAGGGCAAGGTCCCCAACAGTGGTGGAATGATCAAACTGGTCCTAGTCAGGGAAATTGGAACAACAACAATCATTTTCCAAATCGAAGTTCCAACCCCTATGTTCCTCCGAAAGGGCACTATCCGAATCAGGGATCCGCAAATGAATCTAAATTGGAAAGTATGCTCGAGAGGATATTACAGAACCAAGAGAAGTCAGACACGTCCATGAAAACATGACTGAATTGGTTGGCTCCCACACAGCAGCGATCCAAAAGTTTGGAATTGCAAATGAGGGACCTTTCTCGTGAGCAATATCCACAACAAAAAGGAACACTTCCTAGCGACACGATTGCAAATCCGAAAGGAAGTGGAAGTGGCCCAACTGCTCATATCATGGCTGTCACGACTAGGAGTGGTAAGACATTAAAGGGTAAAGATGGTGCTGAAGAGTTTCAGAAAGAGGGTGAAATTGAAAGGGATGATGCCGCTGACGTAGGTGAAAATCCAGATATTGTAGTGAACAAAGATGAGACTCAGGAAGGGGTGAAGGATAAGGCAGAAGAAACACTAACCGTTCTTCCGCCAATTCCTCGACCTCCTCCCCCTTTTCCTCAGAGACTTGCAAGGAGAGTTGATGACAACAAGTTTGAGAAGTTTTACGACATTCTCAAACAATTATCAGTTAATAGACCTTTCTTAGAGGCCTTTCAAGAAATGCCTGGATTTGCCAAATATCTGAAGGATTTGATTACGAAAAAGAGAACCACCAGGAATGAGATGGTAAATGTGACTCACAGGGTCAGTTCTATCATAGCCACCAATCCTATCCAGAAGAAAGAGGACCCAGGAGCTTTCACTATTCCGTATACTATTGGAGTACGCGATTTTGCTAAGGCGTTGTGTGACAACGGAGCTAGTATTAATCTAATGCCTCTAGCCATCTACAAACAAGCTGGGTTAGGAATGCCAAGGCCAACAAGCATGAGGTTGCAAATGGCTGACCGATCTATCAAGAGACCAGTTGGTATTGTGGATGATGTAATTGTGAAAGTTGGAAAGTTTAATATTCCAGCTGATTTTGTGATCCTTGATTATGCTGTAGACAAGGAAATCCCCATTATACTGGGAAGACCTTTCTTAGCGACTGGACGAGCTCTTATGGACTCGGAGCGTAATGAAATTAAGTTCCGGGTGAATAATGAAGAAGTCACCTTCCAAGCTAGTAAGGGAATGAAGATGCCAACCGAGAATGAGAATATTTCATTAATCGGTATTATTGATGAAGTTGATGAAGCCGTGGAGATGAAAATGGAAGAACAATGTTTCGGTGAGGCACTGGCAGCCATATTGGTGAACTTTGATGACAAAGACCTGGATGGGTTCATGGAGTCGGTGAATGCGTTAGAAGGTCGTGGTTCTTATTCCTATACTCCACCAAAACTGTCCTTAGATTTGGAGAATCGAGCCACACCTCCAGCAAAGCCTTCCATTATTGAACCACCTAAATTAGAGCTCAAGCCACTTCCGTCGCATTTGAGGTATAAATTTCTTGGCTTGAATAACACTTTACCAGTAATTGTGTCTTCTTTGTTGAATGATGTGCAGGTAGAGCAGTTGCTGCAAGTTCTGAAGGAACATAGACAGGCAATCGGATGGACGATCGCGGACATCCGGGGAATTCCAGCAGGAATCAGTGAGCACAAGATTCAACTTGAAAACGGAACAAAACCAAGTGTGGAGCACCAGATAAGGCTAAATCCATCAATGCAAGAAGTGGTGAAGAAAGAGATAATAAAATGGCTGGATGCAGGAGTTGTTTACCCGATTGCCGATAGCTCGTGGGTGAGTCCAGTACAGTGTGTGCCAAAGAAAGGAGGTATGACCGTGGTCAAGAAAGAAAAAAATGAGCTGATTCCAACACGAACCGTAACTGGATGGCGAGTATGCATAGATTACAGGAAGCTCAACAGTGCCACGTGCAAGGATCACTTCCCTATGCCTTTTATTGATCAAATGCTTGATCGGCTAGCTGGAAAGTCCTTTTACTGCTTCCTTGACGGATACTCCGGGTACAATCAGATAAATATTGCTCTGGAAGATCAGGAGAAGACAACGTTCACCTGCACGTATGGGACATTTGCCTTCAGTCGAATGCCCTTCGGCTTATGCAATGCTCTAGCTACATTCCAGCGGTGCATGATGTCGATTTTTTCAGATATGGTGGAAGATTTCCTCGAAGTCTTTATCGATGATTTTTCAGTAGTCGGGGAAACATTTGAGCAATGCTTGAAAAATATCAAGACAATGTTGAAACGATGCGAAGAAACAAACCTTGTATTAAACTGGGGAAAATGCCACTTTATGGTGGACGAAGCTATTGTTTTGGGGCACAAAATCTCCAGACATGGTATTGAGGTGGATAAAGCAAAGATTGAGATCATCTCCAAGCTCCCTCCTCCCACATCAGTGAAAGGTGTCTGTAGCTTTCTAGGGCATGCGGAATTCTACAGAAGGTTCATAAAAGATTTCTCAAAGATTGCACACCCATGTGTAAACTCTTAGAGAAAGATACCAAGTTTGTCTTTGATGAAAAATGCCTCGCTGCTTTTAAAGAGCTGAAAATGAAGCTCACCACAGCTCCTATCATAGTCACACCGGATTGGTCATTACCTTTTGAGCTTATGTGTGACGCTAGCGGTGTAGCTATTGGGGTAATGCTGGGGCAGAGGCACAACAAAATTCTTCACCCAGTATATTATGCTAGCAAGACGCTTAATGGAGTGCAAATGAACTACACGGTAACGGAGCAGGAACTGTTAGCAATTGTATATGAAATTTGAGAAGTTCCGTGCATATCTGTTGGGCTCCAAAGTGATTGTGTATACAGATCATGCTGCTCTCCGTTATTTAATGGCGAAGAAGGATGCTAAACCTTGACTAATCCGCTGGGTGTTACTGCTACAAGAGTTTGACTTTGAAGTCATGGATCGTAAGGGAACACAAAACCAAGTGGCAGATCACTTTTCTAGATTGGAGGAAGTAGGAAGACAAAAAGAAGAGCTGGAGATAAATGATTCCTTTCCATATGAGCATATACTGATGATATTAAATTCAGTTGCACCATGGTATGCTGACATCGCTAATTACATCGTTAGTGATTTTATTCCAGAAGGGTTGGAATCGTACCAAAGGAAGAAGTTCTTGAGGGATTCTCGAAATTATTATTGGGAAGAACCATTCCTATTCCGTGTCTGTGCGGATAACATCATTCGAAGGTGCGTACCCTAGGAAGAGATGCTACCAATCCTGAAAGCATGCCATGACTCACCAGTTGGGGGTCATCATGGGGGCAACAGAACAGCTGCAAAGGTTTTGGAGTGTGGATACTACTGGCTAACCATTTATCAAGATGCTAATCAGTTGGTGAAGTCGTGCGACCAATGCCAACGACAGGGCCCGATTTTGAGAAGGCATGAGATGCCTATGAAATTTGTTATGGAAATCGAATTGTTTGATGTTTGGGGTATTGACTTCATGGGCCCTTTCATAAGCTCATGTGGGATGAAATACATCCTAGTGGCTGTGGACTATGTATCCNTGGACTATGTATCCAAGTGGGTAGAAGCCGTTGCCTTGCCGAACAACGAAGTTCGGAGCGTGACCACATTCTAAAGAAGAATATTTTCACCAGGTTCGGCACCCCAAGAGCCATCATCAGTGATGCAGGATCACATTTCTGTAACAGAGTGTTCAAAGGGCTCCTTGATAAGTATGGGGTTAAGCATAAGGTTGCCACACCTTATCATCCGCAATCGAGTGGCCAAGTTGAAGTATCCAATAGAGAAATCAAGAGTATCCTATCCAAGATTGTGAACGCAAATAGGACTGATTGGTCAAGAAAGCTAGATGATGCTCTTTGGGCATACCGTACAGCCTACAAGACTCCTATTGGTACATCCCCATATCGGTTAGTCTTTGGAAAGGCATGCCATTTACCTGTTGAACTCGAGCACAAAGCTATGTGGGCTTTAAAGAGACTAAACATGGATTGGGCAGAGGCCGGAGCTTTAAGGCTTGCACAATTGAATGAAATGGAGGAATTCAGATTTCATGCCTATGAGAGTGCAATAGTTTATAAAGAACGAATGAAGTTCGTCCATGATTCTAAGATCTTGAAGAGAGAGTTTAAAGCGCCTGGTGTTGCTATTCAATCGAGCCTAAAATTATTTCCAGGGAAGCTAAAGTCCAAATGGTCAGGACCATTCAAGGTTGTAAATGTCTCCCCGAACCTTCAAGGTTAATGGGCAGCGAATCAAACACTATCTGGGTATAGGTGGAGAAAAACACGTGATAGAGCAGCTGCCTCTACAAGATGATCAAGTACCACCTATGGGATGAATGCAGAGGCATCCTAGCATCGTCGTGCCGCGACGTTAAATCAAGCGCTTCATGGGAGGCAACCCATGTGTGGTATCAGTCGTTTTTTTTTTGTTTAAATTGTGCTTTTCGTCGTTTTTGTTAGTTATTTATAACTCTAGCTTACATTTGTACTTAGTTTTGTTTGAAGGGTTTTTAGATGCAGGAATGTGATGAATGAACACAAGAATTAGCGAGAAGTTGTTGCAATTGCAGAAGAATGTTGAAGAGAAAAATGTAGCACATATGCGATCGCATTTTTGATATGCGAATCGCATTTGTGCCGCATTGTGCAGCAGAAAGTTGAGCAAGAATAGTAAGCAAAAATGCGACACAATTCAACAAATTTGCGGTTCGCATTTGAGTTATGCGAACCGCATTCGCATCGCATTGTGAGGCAGAAAGTCGAGCAAAAAATCATGAGACACAATGCGATGAAACTTGAAAATCTGCGGTACGCATTTCAATTCTGCGAACCGCATTTCAACCGCAAACAGCCATAGAGAATTTAGCTCAAATGTCAGTTGAAAATGCGGTGGAGGTTCTTATTCTGCTGTTCGCATTTCAACTCTACGAACTGCATTTCACTCGCAGATAGGTACAGAAACTTTTGCTCATATATTGGTTGAAAAAGCGATGGATTATACAAAAATACGGTTCACGTTTCAATCTGCGCACCGCATTTCCACCGCAGACCTGACAGGTACGTGTTCACATTATTTTTCCAATTTTTATTTTCCCTTCATACTAAGTATATATAAAAAAGAATATATATATATATATATATATATATATACCACAAACAAACAAAACATCAGATGGAAACAGAGCAAATTCCGACAACCTCCATCGGAATATTCCAACTCAGGCAAAGAATTCACAAAGCATTAATCTAAGAGCACCCATCTATTTCAAGGTATGTACACTTCATCTTCACCTTCAAGTTGTGGTTTTGAAACCCTAGGTTTGATTATTTAATGAAGAAGTTCAAAGCTTTTTGAGTAGAAAACCAAACTTTTGGGTTTGATTGATCAATGGGATGCCTATTCTTGGGTATGTGAAGAATTTTGCGGTCCACAGATTCAAAATGTGGACCGCATTTAGGTCGAACTTCCTAAACCCTAGTGGCCTGAGGAAGATGACAAACGCGGTGAGTCTGCGATCGCAGATTGAGTCTGCGAACCGCAGACCCATCGCAAACACACCCAGAACATCTCACAAACATGGGTGACAAATGCGGTGGTTATGCGATCGCAGATCTTGTTCTGCGATGAGAATGCGATCGCATTTGTATACAATGACCAGTCTTATGCACATAACCACTACGCGATGTGGTTTGCGATTCGCATAGTGGTT